>SJYC01030304.1:0-35036 GCA_006408675.1 Madoqua kirkii | reverse complement strand
TTACAATATTGTATTGGTTTTGCCATACATCAACATGAATCCACCACAGGTATACACGTGTTCCCCACCCTGAAACCCCCTCCCACCTCCCTCCCTGCACCATCCCTCTGGGTCATCCCAATGCACCAGCCCCGAGCATCCAGTATCATGCATCGAACCTGGACTGTCAATTTGTTTCATGTATGATATTATACATGTTTCAGTGCCATTCTCCCAAATCATCCCACCCTCTCCCTCTCCCACAGAGTCCAAAAGACTGTTCTATACATCTGTGTCTCTTTTGCTGTCTCCCATACAGGGTTATCATTACCATCTTTCTAAATTCCATATATATGCATTAGTATACTGTATTGGTGTTTTTCTTTCTGACTTACTTCTATCTGTATAATCAGCTCAAGTTTCATCCACCTCATTAGAACTGTTTCAAATGTATTCTTTTTAATGGCTGAGTAATACTCGATTGTGTATATGTACCACAGCTTTCTTATCCATTTGTTTGCTGATGGACATCTAGGTTTCTTCCATGTCCTGGCTATTGTAAACACTGCTGCGATGAACATTGGGGTACACGTGTCTCTTTCAATTCTGGTTTCCTCGGTGTGTATGCCCAGCAGTGGGATTGCTGGGTCATAAGGCAGTTCTATTTCCAGTTTTTTAAGGAATCTCCACACTGTTCTCCATAGTGGCTGTACTAGTTTGCATTCCCACCAACAGTGTAAGAGGGTTCCATTTTCTCCACATCCTCTCCAGCATTTATTGCCTGTAGACTTTTGGATCGCAGCCTTTCTGACCAGCGTGAGATGGTACCTCATTGTGGTTTTGATTTGCATTTCTCTGATAATGAGTGATGGTGTGCACCTTTTCGTGTGTTTGTTAGCCATCTGAATGGGAAGACCATTCTTCTGAATGTGTCAATCCACTATTTTGCATTCACTCACAGATCCCGGAGCTCTGTCCATATTTGTGCATATAGAGCTGCCTCATCCTTTTAAGCTGCTGCATAGTGCTCTACACCGTCACTGCCCTGTTGATGGACATTTCATTGTTTTCAGTGTTTCAGACTGTATCACACACTATTCTGCAATCAACATCCTTGTGCATTTTTATGTTATTGTTTCTCTGGGATATATACCAACAAGTGGAAGTACTTAGAGGTTTGTTTGTTTTTTTAATTAAATATGTCTACCTTTTATTGAATTGTTGCTATGGGTCAGGCAGTATGCTAGGTGTTTTGCAAAAACAATCTCATTTACTACTCTTACCATTTTATAAATGAGAAATCTAAGACTCAAAGAAGCCAAGTAAGTTGCTCAGGATATACAGTCAGTGAAGAGAAAATCAGAATTTTTACACCAGGCAGCTGGACTCCAGTACTTGTGATCCTGACTGCTTTGTTGCTCTGCCCATTGTGTGTATTTATGAATGAGTTTACATTTATGAATCAAAAACCCAACATGTGCCATTCATTGTGCAGCAAGAGGCTTGATGATGTTATATCAGTGAATCATCTCAACCAATGAAGCTGAAATGCTTGTCTCCACATATGAGAGAGGAGACTGAAGCTCAGTAACTTTACTCCCCTGTATCAGAGAGAAAAGAGAGAAATCACAAGTTATGTGGAAACATTTAGCCATTCGAGATACAGACATCATCTGAGCAATTAGAGGAAACATCACATTACATGGCTAGTGGAAGAAACAGGAGAAAAAGTAAAAGATTCTCTAGATGTTCTTCCAAGAGAAACTTTCAACTATGAAAAGTATGGGAGTATTAAGATGGAAAAATCTGAAAAGACTGCTTCTTGGGTGAGAAATATGATTGACTCATTTTCAAATGGAGAATTAAAAGACCAGCTCAGGAAAATTACCAGGACTCAAAGTTAATGAATGAAAAATGAAGAAGAAAAAGAAGGCTCTTAAACTAGATATAAAAGTAGTTCAAAGGGAAATAAGAATGGAGAAGTAAAACTTTAAAAGAAAATGTCTTCTTTAGGCTCCATGAATATGGAAGGTCTTCAAGGTGAAAGGGCCACAAGATCCTCAGCAAGAAAGAATTACATAGGAAATGCTTTAATTTCACATAAGGAGAAAAAAGCCTTGAAAGGAATTAAGCATAAAATGTAAATGAGTTAAATTTCTCTATTTAAAGACTTAATATGGGTCAAAACCAATATCCAGTTTGTGCTATTATAAAGGAACATGCCTATAATAAAATGTCCCAGAAAGTTTTAAAAATTCATTTAAACATTTATTCACTGAACAAATAAATATGGAGCTCTTCCTACATGCCAAATAAAGTGATGGGCAAAGACTTACCATGCAAACACAAACAAAAATAAATCAGGGATGATAATATTAATATTTAACAAGATAGAGATTGAAGCAAATGGTCAGTGTGAACATTTTTCTCTCTATCTTTGCCAGAGATGCAAGAAAGAAGAGGATTTGACTGATATTATTAATAAACTTGAATATGTCATAATTAATAGTATATCCAAAGGTCTATGATATTTGGACAAAATAGATTTTAATAATATTAGTAAACTTGAATATGTGCATATACCTATATATATTTCTAATAAGATACACACATACACACACATCTGTCAAATCTTACACCCAGATATGGTTTAATATGGTAGCCACAAAACACAAGCGGCTATTTAAATTTAAACTAATTAAAATTGAATAAAATGAAAAGTCAGTTCTTTAGTCTGACTAACCTCCTTTTGTGCATTTTGCTGTTCAGTTGCTAACTCGTTTCCAATTCTTTGCGACCCCATGCCCTGCAGCACGCCAGGCTTCCTTGTCCTTCACTATCTCCCTGAGCTTGCTCAAACTCATGTCCATTGAGTTGGTGATGTCATCCAACCATCTCATCCTCTGTCATCCCCTTCTCCTCCTGTCTTCAATCTTTCCCAGCATCAGGGTCCTTTCTAATGAGTCTGCTCTTCACATGAGGTGGGCAAAGTACTGGAGTAACAGCTTCAGCATCAGTCCTTCCAATGAATATTCAGAGTTGATTTCCTTTAGGATTGACTGGTTTGATCTCCTTGCTGACCATGGAACTCTCAAGAGTCTTCTCCAACACCAGACTTCCAAAGCATCAATTATTTGGCACTTAGCCTTCTTTATGGTCCAGCTCTCACTTCTGTAAGTGATTACTAGAGAAACCATAGCTTTGACTATATGGACCTTTGTTGGCAAAGTGATGTCTCTGCTTTTTAATACACTAAGTTTGTCATAGCTTTTCTTCCAAGGAGCAAGCACTTTAATTTCATTGCTACAGTAACCAACCATAGTGATTTTGGAACCCACGAAAGAAAATTTGCCACTATTTCCACTTTTTCCCCATCTATTTGGCATGAAGTAATAGGACTAGATACCATGATCTTCGTTTTTTGAATGTTGAGTTTTACTTCATCAAGCAACTCTTCAGTTCCTCTTTGATTTCTGTCATTAAAGTGATATCGGGTGCATATCTGAGGTTGCTGATATTTTTCCCAGAAATCTTGATTCCAGCTTGTGCTTTATCCAGCCTGGTATTTCAGATTATGTACTCTACATGTAAGTTAAATAAGCAAGGTGACAATATACATCTTTGATATACTCCTTTCCCAATTTTGAACAGGCCATTGTTCCATGTGCAGTTCTAACTGTTGCTTCTTGTCCTGCATACAGGTTTCTCAGGAGACAGGTAAGGTGGTCTGGTATTCCCATCTCTTTAAGAATTTTCCACAGTTTTCTGTGATCCACACAGCTTCCCTGGTGGCTCAGAGGTTAAAGCATCTGCCTCCAATGTGGGAGACCCAGGTTCAATCCCTGGGTTGGGAAGATCCCCTGGAGAAGGAAATGGTAACCCACTCCAGTATTCTTGCCTGGAGAATCCCATGGATGGAGAAGCCTGTAAGCTACAGTCCATGGAGTCGCAAAGAGTCGGACACGACTGAGCAACTTCACTCACTCACTCACACAGTCAAAGGCTTTAGCATAGTCAATGAAGCAGAAGTAGATGGTTTTTTTGAATTCCCTTGCTTTTTCTATGATCCAGCAGACACTGGCAATTTGATCTCTGGTTCCCCTGCCCTTTCTAAATCCAGCTTGTACATCTAGAAGTTCTCGGTTTGTGTGCTGCTGAAGCCTAGTTTGAAGGATTTCAAGCATACTATTTCTAGCACGTGAAATGAGTGCAATTGTACAGTAGTTTGAATAGTATTTGGCATTGCCCTTCTTTGTGATTGGAATGAAAACTGACCTTTTCCAGCCCTGTGGCCACTGCTAGGTTTTCCAAATTTGCTGGCATGCTGAGTGTAGCACTTTAATAGCATCAATTTTTAGGATCTGGAATAGCTCAGATGGAACTCCATCACCTCCAGTAGCTTTGTTCATAGTAGTGCTTCCTAAGGCCCAGTTGACTTCACACTCTGGCTCTAGGTGGGTGATCACACCATTGTGGGTATCTGGATCATTAAGACCTGTTTTGTACAGTTCTTCTGTATAATCTTGTCACCTCTTCTCAATCTTTTATGCTTCTGCTAGGTATATACCCTTTGTGTCCTTTATTGTGCCCATCTTTGAATGAAATTTTCCCTTGGTATCTTCAATTTTCTTGAAGAGATCTCTAGTCTTTCCCATTCTAATGCTTTCCTCTATTTCTTTGCACTGTTCACTTAAGAAGGCTTTCTTATCTCTCCTTGCTGTTCTTGGGAATTCTGCATGCAGTTGGGTATATCTTTCCTTTTCTCCTTTGCCTTTTGCTTCTCTTCTCTTCTCAGGTATTTGTAAGGCCTCCTCAGACAACCATTTTGCCTTTTCGCATTTGCTTTTCTTGGGGATGGTTTTGGTTACCACCTTCTGTACAGTGTTAACGAAATTCCCTCCATAGTTCTTCAGGGACTCTGTCTACCTGATCTAATCTGTTCAATCTATTCATCACCTCCACTGTATAATTGTAAGCGATTTGATTTAGGTCATACCTGAATAACCTAGTGGTTTTCCCTACTTTCTTCAATTTGAGCCTGAATTTTGCAGTAAGGAGCTCATGATCTGAGCCACAGATAGCTTCAGCTCTTGTTTTTGCTGACTGTATAGAGTTTCTCCATCTTCGGCTGCAAAAAATATAGTCAACTTGATTTCAGTATTGACCATCTGGCGATGTCCATGTGTCTTGTGTTGTTGGAAGAGGATGTTTGCTATGACCAGTGTGTTCTCTTGGCAAAACTCTGTTAGCCACGCTCTGCTTCATTTTGTACTCCAAGGCTAAATTTGCCGGTTACTCTAAGTATCTGTTGACTTCCTACTTTTGCATCCAATCCTCCTATGATGAAAAGGACATTTTTTTTTTTTTTTGTGTTAGTACTAGAAGCTCTTGTAGGTCTTCATAGAACCATTCAACTTCAGCTTCTTTGGCATTAGTGGTTGGGGCATAGACTTGGATTACTGTGATACTGAATGGTTTACCTTGGAAACGAACAGAGATCATTCTGTCATTTTTGAGATTGCATCCAAGTACTGCATTTTGGACTCTTTTGTTGACTATGAGGGCTACTCCATTTCTTTTAAAGGATTCTTGCCCACAGTAGTAGATATAATGGTCATCTGAATGAAATTCACCCATTCCTGTCCATTTTACTTCACTGATTCCTAAAATGTCAGTGTTCACTCTTGCCATCTCCTCCTTGACCACTTCCAATTTGCCTTGATTCACGGACCTAACATTTTGGGTTCCTATGCACTGTTGTTCTTTACAGCATCAGACTTTACTTTCACCATCAGACACACCCATAACACACCCACAATTTCCGCCTTAGCCCAGCCTCTTCATTCTTTCTGGAGCTGTTTCTCCCACACTTACCAACCTGAGGGGTTCATCTTCCAGTGTCATACCTTTGTGCCTTTTCATTGTATTCATGGGGTTCTCAAGGCAAGAATACTGAAGTGGTTTGCCTTTCTCTTCTCCTGTGGCCCACATCTTGTCAGGCCGTGACTAGCATGGACATGTCTTTCCATTGCTCCACATAGCTGGACAGCATGCCCAGCACCCTGGATGTCCCACTCCTGGTCCTTGTTGAGCATGTAAACCTTCACTGGGCACTGAGTGCCAGTCAACGTGCCACCTGGGAGCTGGGGCAAAGGCCCTGCTGGAAACACTAGACAGGGGTCCAAGGCAAAGGCCCTGCTGGAGTTGCTGGAAGCGGGCCCAAGGCAAAGGCCCTGCTGGAGTCGCTAGACAGGGGGCCAAGGCAAAGGCCCTGCTGGAGTCGCTGGAAGTGGGCCCAAGGCAAAGGCCCTGCTGGAGTCGCTGGAAGTGGGCCCAAGGCAAAGGCCCTGCTGGAGTCGCTGGAAGTGGGCCCAAGGCAAAGGCCCTGCTGGAGTTGCTGGGAAGGGGTTCTGGGGAAGGCTGGAGCCCGAAGTTGGAGGACGCCCAGGAGCTGCAGGCTCCCCAGCCTCCCTGCTGCTGGCCGTCCGTCTGGTGGATCTAGTGGATCACAGGCATCCAGTGGTGCTGTGCTGTCCTTAGTTGCTCAGTTGTGTGCAGCTCTTTGTGACCCCATGGACTGTAGTCCTCCAGGCTCCTCTGTCCATGAGATTCTCCAGGCAAGAATACTGGAGTGGGTTATCATGCTCTCCTCCAGGGGATCTTCCTAACCCAGGGGATCAAACCCAGGTCTCCTGCATTGCAGGCAGATTCTTTACCATTTGAACCACCAAGGAAGCCCAAGAATACTGGAGTGGGTAGCCTATTCCTTCTCCAGGGAATCTTCCTAACCCAGGACTCAAACTACAGTCTCCTGCATTGCAGGTGGATTCTTTTCCAGCTGAGCTACCAGGGAAGCCCTTTATCTAGTAGATCTGATATTAAATAGTGCAGATACATATCATGTCTTTCACTGCAAAAAGTCATACTGGATTACTTTAGCTGGATGTTCAGTTTTCTGAAACTTATATTTAGATATAGAAAAAAATCTTTTCACAGAAGGGAAATAAAGTCCAATCACAAACTCAAAGCATTGTTTACTATATGATATTCTTGGCCAGCTTCTAGGAAAATAAAAATGTATTGGCACTGATTTTTTTTCAATCACATACTCTTCTTTAAAAATAATGTTATTAAAGGCAAGTCAACAACTGAAAAGGAAAGGTTCTACACTGGACAGTGCTGCTATACAGAATGCAGTTTTTAAAATTCTACATAGCATTTACAAAATGCCCCTATAATATAACATGCACAAAAGAAGGATAAACGTTTTAAAAATTTAATTGAGATTAAAAATTAAAAATCAAGATCTTAGTACTAGATATGCTTCAATCACATACTCTTCTTTAAAAATAATGTTATTAAAGGCAAGTCAACAACTGAAAAGGAAAGGTTCTACACTGGACAGTGCTGCTATACAGAATGCAGTTTTTAAAATTCTACATAGCATTTACAAAATGCCCCTATAATATAACATGCACAAAAGAAGGATAAACTTTTTAAAAATTTAATTGAGATTAAAAATTAAAAATCAAGATCTTAGTACTAGATATGCTTATTGCTACTCGAGTGTCAATGCATGCAGTTCCTCTCAGCAGTTGCACGCGCACACACACACACACACACACACACACACACACACACATCACCTAGGAATTACTATTTATTTCTGTATCCAAAGATCTATAGATGGATAGATAGATATTAAAAATCATGAGTTCATCTTCTACCTTCCATCTCAATCCAGCACAACAGGGTACATTTCTAATCTCTTCCTTTTCATATCTCCCCAAGAATGAGAAACTTGGTACCCATTGTCCTCAGTATATGTATTTATTTGCTCAACCCTAGAACTCATTGGAAAAGACCCTGATGCTGGGAGGGATTGGGGGCAGGAGGAGAAGGGGACGACAGAGGATAAGATGGCTGGATGGCATCACCAATTTGATGCACATGAGTTTGGGTGAACTCCAGGAGTTGGTGATGGACAGAGAGGCCTGGCGTGCTGTGATTCATGGGGTCACAAAGAGTCGGACACGACTGAGCGACTGAACTGAATACTTAGAGAAGGAAGGTTCAAAATTGTAACTCAGTGCCATCACAGAAAGGAAACCAACTAGGAGCCTACCAACTAGTGATCAGCATTTGCTTACAGTTTGTTTGTTTGTTTTAGATAAGTCTCTTTGGAAAAAAAAAAACTGAGCTCAGAGCCAGGGCACAGAGAACACAGGATATACCTGAAACATCTGTGTCAGAAAGTAAAGAGGCACTCAAAGAGTAAAGAGGACAAGAAGGGACTCCCCACTGCTAAATCCGGGGCAATCTGAACATCAAAATATATTTTTACATAATGACAGCACTGGATTATAATGCACTGAATAAATTAAGTCCATGTTCCGTATGATATAAATACATAAGTAAATTTTAAATTAAGAAGGTAGAAAAAAAAAAACCTCTTCCTCATAGTACAGCTGGAGAAGGAAATGGCAACCCACTCCAGTGTTCTTGCCTGGGGAATCCTGGGGATAGAGGAGTCTGGTGGGCTGCCATCTATGGAGTCGCACAGAGTCGGACACGACTGAAGCAACTTAGCAGCAGCAGCAGCAGCATAGTACAACACCATAATTCAGATGCTATAGACTGAATAATGAAGTTAGAAAATCATCAGTGTGTACCAAAACAAGTCCGAGAAACTTGATGAGGAAGTAAATGTTTACATAGTATAAAAATATCTGCCCACAAATGACTTATTAGTTGGTGGTGTTGTTCAGTTGTTAAGTCATGTCCGACTCTTTGCGACCCCATGGACTGCAGCATCCAGGCTTTCCCTGTCCTTCACCATCTCCCAGAGCTTGCTCAAACTCATGTCCATTGAGTCGGTGATGCTATCTAACCATTTCATCCTCTGTTGCCTCCTTCTCCTCCCGCCTTCAATCTTTCCCAGCATCACAGTCTTTTCAAATGAATCAGTTCTTCACATCAGGCGGCCAAAGTATTGGAGTTTCCGCTTCAGCATTAGTCCTTCCAATGCATATTCAGAGTTGATTTCCTTTAGGATTGACTGGTTTGATCTTGCTGTCCAAGATACTTTCAAGAGTCTTCTCCAGGACCACAGTTCATAAGGTCAGTTCTTCAGTGCTTTTTATTGTCCAGCTTGCATATACATACATGACTACTGGAAAAACCATAGTTTTGACTCTACAGACCTTTGTCAGCAAAGTGATGGCTCGCTTTTGTCAGCAAAGTGATGGCTCGCTTTTTAATAGCTTTTCTTCCAAGGAGCAAGCATCTTTTAATTTCATTGCTGTAGTCATCGTCTGTAGTGATTCTGGAGTCTAAGAAAAGAAAATGTGCCATTGTTTCCACTGTTTCCCCATCTATTTGCCATGAAGTGATGGGACCAGATGCCATGATCTTGGTTTTGTGAATGTTGGGTTTTAAGCCAGCTTTTCACTCTCCTCTTTCACCTTCATCAAGAGGCTCTTTAGTTCCTTTTTCCTTCCTGCTAGTAGAGTAGTATCATCTGCATATCTGAGGTCATTAACATTTTCCCTTGGCACTCTTGATTCCAGTTTGTGATTCATCCAGCCTGGCATTTCTCATGATGTACTCTGCATATAAGTTAAAGAAGCAGGGTGACAATATAGAGCCTTGACATACTCCTTTCCCAGTTTTGAAACAGTCCATTGTTTCGTGTCCAGTTCTAACTGTTCCTGCTTGACCTGCACACCACTTTCACAGGAGATAGGTAAGGTGGTCTGCTACAAAGGGGGAAATGGCAACTTTACAACGGAGAAACCAGATAGATACCACCTAATCAACGGATCAAAGTTAACATCACCAATACTGGAACAACCAACAGCATGTGCCTCACAAAAAGACGCACTGAGAAGGACACACCATCACTTGTGTGACACTCCTGCCGAAAGTGCACAACCCTCATCTATATGAGAGGAACCACAAGACAAACCCCAAAGAGAGACATTCTGTGAAGTAACTGGCCTGTGCCCTTTTAAACTTCAAGATCAAGAAGCACAACAAAAGGCTGAGTTCCAGACTGAAGAAGATTAGACTTGACAACAAGAATATAATACTTGGTCCTGATTCGTCTCAGTCCTGCACAGGGGAAAAACAACAACCATAAAAGAAAGTATTGGGACAACTGACAAAATTTGAATATATTTTTTACTTTATTTTAATTGGAGGCTAATTAAATTTGAGTATTGATTGTGGGTTAGATAATAGTACCATAACAGTGTTAAATTTCCTGATTTTTCCTGGGCTGTGGTTATACTTCTAAAAATCCCTCATTCTTAGAAATAACACTTAAGTATTTAGGGATAAAAAAAGAATGTTTCCAATCTATTCTCAAATGACTTAGAAAAATATTATTAAAAATTCACAAATATTAGTGTATGCATACTAATTGATATGTATAAAAGCGAGAGAGAAAGTATATGGGACAGACTTAAACAATTAATAATAATTATGTTAGAATCCCTGAAACTATGTCTGTAACTCTTATGTAAGTTGGAAAGTAATAACAAAAGCTTAGCAAAAATTAAAAATATTGACAATGTAACTTTTTAATTTAAGCTACTAAATAAATTCATGAATGTGTTCCTGAAAACAAAAAAATCCCTGTCAAATTTGATGAAGAAAAACATTCTAAAAGAACAAACAATTATTAAGAGTAGTTTTAGTTGCTCAGTCATGTCCGACTCTTTGTGACCCCATGGACTGTAGCCTCCCAGGCTCCTCCATCCATGGGATTTTCCAGGCAAGAGTACTAGAGGAGGTTGCCATTTCCTTCTCCAAAGGATCTTCCCAACCCAGGGATCGAACCTGGGTCTCCCACACTGTAGGCAGATGCTTTACCATCTGAGCCACCAGGGAAGTCTAAGAGCAGAAAAGGAAAGGAATCACTGCTATAGGGGTGATGCCATGACAACTCCATACCAATAATTTTTAACAAAATCCAGACTTGACTTGATTTCACCCGTTTTTCCAGTCAAGTCCTTTCTCTGTACTAGAATCCCACTCAAGGGGGCACAGGGCAGCCACTGCCACTTCTCTTTGGTCCCTCTGGCCTTTGACAACTCTCAGTCTTTGCTCCTTTGTCATGACCTTGAGGCATTCTAGCTAGGTATTTTTAGAATGTCCCTCAAATTTAAGTATTCAAAATCTCAGTAAGATGTACAGATTTCTTGAAAATATATTACCAAAACTTACAATGAAAGAAGTATTGAAAATTTAAAAGAATAAGGGAGAAGGGATAAACTTAGAAGAGCTGGAAAAAACTGTCAAAGAACTGAGTGCAAAAAAGCCGGTGGCTCAGTGGTAAAGAACCTGCCTACCAACACAGGAGATGCAGGTTCAATCCCTGGGTCAGGAAAATCCCCTGGAGGAAGATACGGCAACCCATCCAGTATTCTTGCCTGGGAAATCCCATGGGCAGAGAAGTCTGGTAGGCTACAGTCCATGGCATCACAAAGAGCTGGACACAACTGAGTGATTAAGCACACAGGCACGCAAAGAATTACGTTTTAAGGGCAATTTCAAACATGAAGGCAAAGACAGTCCCCTGTCATTTAAGCTGCTTCAGAGGAAAGAGAAACTGAGAAATTTTCCCAGTTCATAGTTCAAAGCAAGTATAATCTTGACACCAAAACTTGCCAAAGATGAAACAAAAAATAAAACTCTATGAACCAACGACTTCCCAGAAAGTCCAATGGTTAAGACTTCTTTGTTTTCTAATGCAGAGGGTGCAGGTTCGATCCCTGGTCAGGAAGCTAAGATCCCACATGCCTCGGGGCCTAAAAATAACAAAACATAAAACAGAAGCAAGATTGTAACAAATTCAATAAAGCCTTTAAAAAAGGTCCACATCAAGAAGTCCTAAGAGAAATCTATGAACCAATCTCATTTATTGAATACAGATGCAAATCCCCTAACTAAAATACTGCAATTCAAATCCAACAAGATCAAGGTTTTCTTGCCAAAATGCAAAAATGCTCAACATTAGAATCATGTATTAACTATAATTCAACTAAACTTTTTCAACTTTTTACTGGAAAGTCAAAGAGGAAAAACCAAGCAATCATCTTGACGGAACATGAAAGACATGGTATGAATCCAAATATCTTCCTGAAAGCTCAATAAATTTGGAAAAGAAGCATCTTAAAGTGATAGAAAAATATCTACTTCAAATCGCAGGCAGCGTCACACACGACAATGAAAAACCAGCAGCACTGCCACTCGGGTTAGTAGAGGACAAGAATGCTCCTTATCACCATCAACAGCGTCTGCCTGTTCTAAGCAGTTCAGCAAGAAAAAGACAAGATACACGGTGCATGACTATTGGAAAGGTGAAGGCACTTTTTTGGTCTTGATTAAGTTTGTTGACCTGGAAAACGCAGGAGAATCAATTGAAAATAAAAATTAGAACAACTAAGAGATTTCAATCTGGTGGCCAGTTACAGGGTAAGTACAGAATTTTAAAAATACACTTTTCTATTTATCTATATGATCAGTGAAAACTAACCATAATTAATGATACAAAACAATAGCATCCATAATAGCAATATAAAACCTGAACACACAGAAATAAACTAAACAATAAATATGGGGAGTTCCCTGCCAATCCAGTGGTTAGGACTCTGCAAGTTCACTGCTGTGGCCCAGGTTCAATCCCTGGTTGGAAAAGTAAGATCTTGAAAGTGTCACATCACAGTATGGCCTAAATAAAAAATGTATATATTTATAAATTATAATGTACTTACAAATACATTATGATTTCAATCAAAATCTTCATGAAAGTAATATGTCCCTAAAAGTTTTGAAAAAAATGAGTATTATATGGGTATATCCTATCATATAATAAAATATATTACAGAACTATGATTTTTTAGAGTGTGAAAGAAAGAAAGTGAAGTTGCTCAGTCATGTCTGACTCTTTGTGACCCCATAGACTGTAACCTACCAGGCTCCTCTGTCCATGGAATTTTCCAGGCAACAGTACTGGAGTGGGTTGCCATTTCCCTTCTCCAGGGGATCTTCCCAACTCAGGGACTGAACCTGTATCTCCCACATTGCAGGCAGACACTTTACTGTCTGAGCCACCAGGGAAGCCCAAAAAGTGTAAAACTAACCCATAAAAAGACAGCTATGACCCAGAAAAGACAGATCTGAACAAGAAGTTTATCTAAAAAGAAAAAAGTGATCAATGGCTATATTTAAAGGAATAACCTCAGATATGCAGATGATACTACCCTTATGGTACAAAGTGAAGAAAACTCAAGAGCCTCTTGATGAAAATGAAAGAGGAGAGTGAAAAAGTTGGTTTAAAGCTCAACATTCAGAAAACAAAAATCATGGCATCCAGTCCCATCACTTCATGGGAAATAGATGGAGAAACAGTGGAAACAGTGTCAGACTTTATTTTGGGGGGCTCCAAAATCACTGCAGATGGTGGCTGCAGCCATGAAATTAGAAGACACGTACCCCTTGGAAGAAAAGTTATGACCAACCTAGACAGCATATTCAAAAGCAGAGACATTACTTTGCCGACTAAGGTCCATCTAGTCAAGGCTATGGTTTCTCCTGTGGTCATGTATGGATGTGAGAGTTAGACTGTGAAGAAGGCTGAGCACCGAAGAATTGATGCTTTTGAACTGTGGTGTTGGAGAAGCTTCTTGAGAGTCCCTTGGACTGCAAGGAGATCCAATCAGTCCATTCTGAAGACCAGCCCTGGAATTTCTTTGGAAGGAATGATGCTAAAGCTGAAACTCCAGTACTTTGGCCACTTCATGCGAAGAGTTGACTCACTGGAAAAGACTCTGATGCTGGGAAGGATTAGGGGCAAGAGAAGGCGATGACAGAGGATGAGATGGCTGGCTGGCATCACTGACTCGATGAACATGAGTCTGAGTGAACTCCGGGAGATGGTGATGGACAGGAAGGCCTGCCATGCTGCGATTCATGGGGTCGCAAAGAGTCGGACACAACTGAGCGACTGAACTGAACTGAGCCCATTCTTTGGGCTTCTCAGGTGATGCCATGGTAAAGAATCTGCCTGCCAATGCAGGAGACACAAGAGACACAGGTTCAATCACTGGGTCAGGAAGATTCCTTGGAGAAGGGAATGGCTACCAACTCCAGTATTCTTGCCTGGAGAGTTCCATGGACAGAGGAGCTTGGCAGGCTACAGTCCATGGAGTCACAAAGAGTCAGACATGATTGAACAACTAACATGTTCAAGTGTGGAAATAAATGAAGACCACCCAAACCAGAACAAGGAAAGAGCTTGTTTAGAGCTTATTCAGAGCTTGCTCCAGCAAGGGAGTCAAAGACTCAAAGGCAAACAGAGGAGAGGGAAAATGTTATAGTGGAAAAAGGAAGCCTTCAGGTCCATTCGTAGGCACAGGGAAGCTGGAGGCAGGCTATGTAGAAAGAGGGCATCATTGGTTATTGGCTGGGGGTGGGGCATATTTTTCTTTTTACACTTGGTCCTAGACTGAAAGCTGGGGCAAAAATTAAGTACACTGTCAGTTATTAATCAAGTCTGAAGCGTTTGGAGACACAGGTTACAAGGGTTATGGTTTGGTTTCCTGAACTGGTTACTAAGGACAGCAGTGTGACTTCCTTGACCGGTTACTATGGATAACGGATTTGTTTCCTGGGATGGATGTTGCAGATGGTAGGTGAGAGTTCAGTTTTCATCCCTGGCCTGACGTATTCGCATATTCAGTTTCTCATGAGCACTGAGAAAACATGCAGGGGTTGAAAAGATACATGAAATAAATTGTTCTGAAGGAGATTATGGTCTGATGACAAAGACATCGCACTATTCTGTAATTTCCCAGTTACTTGTTCTTGTTCTATAGTAAGGATGTCTATCTGGTACCATGAGAGTGCATTACACTTAAGATGAAAGCCACAGTCCATCACCGTGGCCTGCGAGACCCCTCAGTACTTGGCTCCTCCCAGTCCCTGAACCCCATTTCTCCCTACCCTCTCCTCACTCACTGCTCTCCAAGCTGCCATCCTGCCTGTGAAAAACCAGCCACCCTCAGACGCAAGCAGAGACAGAGTGCATTGTCTACGAGCATTTTCTCATCATGTGCCAGCAACTCCAAACATGTTGATGATAAAAATACTTCTTACCCTAAAAATCTTTCGCTGGTCTAGGTTCTAAACAACTGCTACCATTACTTTGAGTTTTACCATTACTTCAAATTAATACATATCTATCATTTTAACATTTTAAATGCACATTGATTTCTATATGAAAATTAACTTAAATAACTCCCAGTTATATAGAAACCCCTAAGATACATGAACTCAACTATATGCATTTAAGAGTAAGTGACGAACAGTTCAAAATTGTTTAAGTTCACTCTGGGCACAGGCCCTGTCTGTCTAATCCCTGTGGAATTACATACACATCCCTGCATTTAAATGATAGATTCAAAATAAATAGTGACACCCCTGTGATTGCAACAAAGAAACAAAACTTACATGACTTCAATGCTGTCATCTTAAATGATCATTCACAAATTCATTTGTGTTTAAAGCTTAAAACAGAGTGTTAACTATTTGGTGTTACCTTGCTTCATGAATGCACATTTTAATTCATGCATCATTTATTGAAATTAAAGAGTGTCTTTAAGGTTGACATTCATGATTTTTTCATTGTTTATTGTTTTTTATTTTTTTATTTTTTTAAGACTTTATTCTACTTTACAATACCGTATTGGTTTTGCCATACACTGACATGAATCAGGTGTACATGATCTCCCAATGCCAAAGCCCCGTCTCACCTCCCACCCCACACCATCTCCCCGGATCATCCCGTACACCAGCCCCAAGCATCCTGTATCCTGTATTGAACATAGACTGGTGCTTTGTTTCTTATATGATAGTATACATGTTTCAGTGCCATTCTCCCAAATCATCCCACTCGCTCCCTCTCCCTCAGAGGCCAAAAGTCCGTTCTGTACCTCTGTGTCTCTTTTGTTGTCTCACATACAGGGTCATCATTACTATCTTTCTAAATTCCATATATATGTCAGTATACTGTATTGGTGTTTTTCTCTCTGGCTTAGTTCACTCTGTATAATCAGCCCCAGTTTCATCCATCTCATTAGAACTGAGTCAAATTTATTCTTTTTAAGGGCTGAGTAATACTCCATTGTGTATATGTACCACTGCTTTCTTATCCATTCATCTGCTGATGGACATCTAAGTTGTTTCCATGTCCTGGCTATTATAAACAGTGCTGCAATGAACATTGGGGTACATGTGTCTCTTTCAATTCTGGTTTCCTTGGTGTGTATGCCCAGCAGTGGGATTGCTGGGTCATAAGGTCAAATCATCCCACCCTCTCCCTCTCCCTCAGAGGCCAAAAGTCCGTTCTATACCTCTGTGTCTCTTTTGTTGTCTCACATACAGGGTCATCATTACTATCTTTCTAAATTCCATATATATGTGTCAGTATACTGTATTGGTGTTTTTCTTTTTGGCTTACTTCACTCTGTATGATTGGCTCCAGTTTCATCCATCTCATTAGAACTGATTCAAATTTATTTTTTTAAGGGCTGAGTAATACTCCATTGTGTATATGTACCACAGCTTTCTTATCCATTCATCTGCTGATAGACATCTAGGTTGTTTCCATGTCCTGGCAATTATAAACAATGCTGCAATGAACATTGGGGTACATGTGTCTCTTTCAGTTCTGGTTTCCTCTGTGTATATGCCCAGCAGTGGGATTGCTGGGTCATAAGGCAGTTCTGTTTGCAATTTTTTAAGGAATCTCCACACTGTTTTCCATAATGGCTGTACTAGTTTGCATTCCCACCAACAGTGTAAGAGGGTTCCCTTTTCTCCACATCCTCTCCAGCATTTATTGCTTATAGATTTTTGGATCGCAGCCATTCTGACTGGTGTGAAATGGTACCTCATTGTGGTCTTAATTTGCATTTCTCTGATAATGAGTGATGTTGAGCATCTTTTCATGTGTTTGTTAGCCATCCGTATGTCTTCTTTGGAAATTCCCCAATGTTTTACCTAGTGGCTGTGCCAGTTCACATTTTTACTAATAATGTAAGAAGGTTCCCTTTTCTCTGGCCTTCCTAGGTGGTGCAGTGGTAAAGAATTCACCTGCCAAGCAGGAGATACAGAAGACGTGGGTTCTATTCCTGGGTCAAGAAGATGCCCTGGAGTGGGAAATGGCAACCCACTCTGATATTATTCCCTGGAAAATGCCATGAGCAGAGGATCCTGGTGGGCTACAGTCCATGGGGTTGCAGAGAGTTGGACACAACAGAGCATGCGTGCACGCACACGCACGCACACACACACACACACACACACACACACAAACACACATACATGAGAGTATACTAAGTTGCAGGTTTTTCCTTTCAGGATATGGGATATATCGTACCTCTCCTTTCTGGCCTAAAAAGTTTATGGAGAAAGATAAACTGATAGCTTTAGGGGGGTTCCCTTGCTATTGACTCTGTTTTTTCTCTTGCAGCATTTAAAATTCTGTCTTTAACTTTTGTTGTTTTTAATTATGATATATCTTTGTGTGGGTCTGGTTTGGGACCCTCTGTGTTTCTTGTACATGGATATCTGTTTCTTTTTAGATTTGTGAAGTTTTCAACCATAATTTCTTCAAATACATTTTCAGTTCCTTTTTTATTTTCCTTCTGGAGTCCCTATTATGCATAGGTTAACACACTTTATATTACCCCATAGCTCTCATAGTTTGCTTCTTTTTTGTCTATATGCTGTTCTGATTGGATAATTTCCATTATTCTCTCTCCTAGATCACTTATTCATTCTTCTGCATTATTTAATCTGCTATTCATTGTATTTAGCTTGGTTTTTATCTTGGCAAATGAGTTGTCCAATTTTGATTGATTCCTCCTCATAGTTTTTAGTTCTTTGTTACATTGATAATCTTTCTTAATTCCTGTAACATTTTTATTACCTCCATCTTGAACTCATGTCTAGTAAACTGGGAGGTATGTTTCATTCTTTGTTCTTACAGGTGATTTCTCTTATACTCTTAATTGGGAATAGTTCCTCTGCTTTTTTATTTTATTTAGCTTTTTCTGATTCAATGAGTTTATGAGAAACTGTTATCTACTGTGCCCTTGAAGGGGTGATTTTACATGGGAGTGTTCCTGCGTAGACTGTGTAAGTCCAATATTTTTGGTGCCAGGGCTATTTTTGGAATGGATGCCAGCCATGTCTTTCCTCAGAGTGTGCTGTTACCCCCTTAACAGGGAGTGTAATGATGTTGTGGTGTCCAAAAGCTGCACTGGATGGTCATTGGGGCATCCTTTTTGCCCTGTGCCTATCACAGCCCTTCTGGGGGCCCTCTTGGCAGTCTTGCACAGCTGGACTGAATTTTCTCCCAAGGCCCATCTCTCAAAGATTCAGGGCCTATGTGTAATTCGTACCAGCAGCCTCATCCAGTGCATATTTTGGACAGGGAAGTATAGTGAGGAGGCAGCCATAAGTGCTATTTTTTCTGCACCTTGATTGTTAGCAAGCCAACAATGCACACTCCTGATGACTGGAGTCCAGACCCCTCCACCTTCTCTTTCTGTCTTGGTGGACCTCCCAGCAAGCAAGGGGGCCTCCCAGGCTGAGGAGTCACTTGTGTGGACCTTCTACCCTTTATATATTCCTCCCAGAGACACTGGTCCCATCCTGATGCCCTTTTCCCTCCATTATACCCTGTTAAATAGGGATCTTTCTTGCAGGTTTGGTTATATAAGAGATCTTCTGCCTCTAGTTTTCTGTGAGAGTTGTTGAATATGTAGATATATTTTTGATGTGTTTGTTGGGGGAAGATGAACTCCACATCCTCCTACTCCGCCATCTTGATTCTTTCCTAGAGTGATCTCTTTTACCCGTTTTTATTACCAGACCCATTCCTACTTCACTACTCATACCATATACTATCTCATATTTGATATAAAACATATTAAATAGATAACCAGAGTAGATGCATGAAAACTAGGTCCATTATGTGTAATTTCTATTATAATATGTAGCTTGCATAACAAGGCAGAGTCCTGGAGTTTATGAAGAAGCAGTAATTCTGTGCTGAAGGTTGTGTTAAGACCAAGCACAATGGGGCTTAATTCATACTGTAACCAGAACAAGCATATGAGAAAAATCAGGCCTAGTTCTTGAGGAAAGCGTCTTATTTTAAAAATACCATCAGTTCTCAGATTTCCCCAGGACACCCCATTGGGAAATTTGACTCCAGAGCTCATCAACTTAGTTCAGTTCAGTTCAGTCACTCAGTCGTGTCTGATTCTTTGCGACCCCATGAATTGCAGCACGCCAGGCCTCCCTGTCCATCACCAACTCCCAGAGTTCACTCAGACTCGCGTCCATCTAGTCAGTGATGCCATCCAGCCATCTCATCCTCGGTCGTCCCCCTCTCCTCCTGCCCCTGATCCCTCCCAGCATCAGAGTCTTTTCCAATGAGTCAACTCTTAGCATAAAGTGGCCAAAGTACTGGAGTTTCAGCTTTAGCATCATTCCTTCCAAAGAAATCCCAGGGTTGATCTCCTTCAGAATGGACAGGTTGGATCTCCTTGCAGTTCAAGGGACTCTCAAGAGTCTTCTCCAACACCACAGTTCAAAAGCAACAATTCTTCAGCGCTCAGCCTTCTTCACAGTTCAGCTCTCACATCCATACATGCCTACTGGAAAAACCATAGCCTTGACTAGATGGACCTTAGTTGGCAAAGTAATGTCTCTGCTTTTGACTATGCTATCTAGGTTGATCATAACTTTTCTTCCAAGGAGTAAGCGTCTTTTAATTTCATGGCTGCAGTCACCATCTGCAGTGATTTTGGAGCCCCCCAAAATAAAGTCTGACACGGCATTTTTAGCATTTTGGTTCAACATAAAAGAGTTCATTAATGACAAGGATGATTTTACTCACCATTGCATCTTGGACCCCTAGCTCAGTGCCTGAATATGATACATCAATATGCATAGTTAAAAGATTACAAGCAGACAATTTTCTGTATACTCAACATGCCTAACAATGACATAGGCTGCCTTATGAAGGCCTGAATTCCCCATCTTCAGTGCTATCCAGATAGGAGTAAAAGTTGAATAAGGATCTTTCATAGATATGGAACAAGATTCTTCTCTGAATGGAAAAATTAAAAAAAAAAGATTTTAGTCTTTTTCAAGCACCAAGATTCTGTGATTTCTTGTTAGTCATAAAAATGTATTTTCTCAATGTCTTCCAGGGAGCTGTGAGGTGACAGTGTCTGAGAATTCTTTGGGCAGAAGATAGTCATGGGGCTGCTCTCGTCTTGGGCACACATAGGGCGGTGCTGAAAGGGAAATACACACTGAAGACGGATGGAAAGCAAAAGGCCAGAAAGCAAGTTCAATTCTCATTTGCTGAGGTGACCAAGGACAGTGAGATAGCAGCAAGATAGATGGGCTTGCAGTGCCAGCCAAGCCTTCTGTACTTGTAATATTTTCAAGCAGGATACCTCATCTTGATTATTAAATCATCTCTTAATGATTTAAGATGGTAAAAGCATGCTAGAAGTTTTTGCTGAGCTGGGAGAAGTTTTCTTTTCATTTAGGAAAAGAAAGCTTAGAGCCAGAAAGTAGAAATGGGATACAAGACTCAAACTGCTCAGGGATACTACCTATACTGCTGGTCTGGACTTTAAAGTACTTAAGAGCAGAAGAGTTTCTTCAGAATAACAAATGTAGATTGTTAGTTCAACATAGTTCATAGTTCAAACTATGACAAGTGTAGATTCTCCTTGATATTTTAATTAATGACAACATCTTATAGGAGACCCAAAGGAGTCAGCATTACCAGTATGTTCCATGTGTTCCTGTAGCACCTAATGGTTTTTCAAGTATATTCTAATAACAACAGGAATCATAGCTACAACAACATTTATATATTTTAGCATTGATAGCATTTTTATATTCTAAGTACTTCCCTTCTGTGCATTAACTGCTAATTCTTATGATAGTTTTGAAAATTAAGTATCACTGCTACCATCTTAGTGTGTGTGAAAGTCACTTGTCATGTCCAACTCTTTGCAACCCCATGGACTGTAGCCTGCCAGACTCCTCTGTCCATGGAATTCTCCAGGCGAGAATGATGGAGTGAGTAGCCATTCCCTTCTCCAGGGGCTCTTCCCAATCCAGGGATGGAACCTAGGTTTCCTGCATGGCAGGTGGATTCTTTTCCATCTGAGCCACCACGGGAGCCCCAAACCTTTGCAAAAAGGACTTCTTGGCCTCTCCCAATAAGGCTAGGAGCTTGTAGATCAAAGACATGCCCTGGAAACACTTGTAGTCTCCTGAATTCCTATCCCAAGAGGACTTTATCCTGCTAACAGAACTATGTAGATGTCTTCTTCAACTCCACTCTCCAAGGCAGTTTGTGTTCTTGGGATACATACCCTTCACCTTAAAATGTCACCTAGGTGTGACTGTTTGCCAGGGTTTGAGTGAAGTTTGGACATATAGGCTTTGGTATGCAAGTGTCTGTGCACAGGGCTCTTCGTGAGGCATGACAGGATTGGGAGTGGAGAGAAGAGAACTTCTGCAGGTCAGGAGAGGGACCAGTGACCAATTTCTCCCATGCCACCATATTCCAGGAAAGAATTCTAAGGAGTTTGAGAATTTTACATTTCAACCTGGGTTTTCATATTGCAGTAATCCTATTATTTGCCAAGGTAGGAGGATATAATTTTATTTAAATGTGTCTTAGCTATAAGTTTTAAATAGTTGGGCTAAGTAAATTATGGCTTCCATAGTGGCTCAGATGGTCAACAGTACAGGAGACCTGGGTTTGATCTCGGGGTTGGGAAGATCACTGGAGAAGGAAATGGCAATCCACTCCAGAATTCTTGCCTGAAGAATTCTATGGCCACAGGAGCCTGGGGGATTACAGTCCATGGGGTCACATTATATACATACAATATATGGGCTTCCATTTTAATTTTTGCCTTCAGCTCCCAAATGTAATGCATGGGCCTAGATATTACTCCTATTTAAAAAATGTGTTAACAACTCTGAGAAGACAAGTGACAAGCTTATGATCATAAAATGAAACTAGATTTGAGACCAGTACTCTTTGATATGAATGCCTGTGCCATTTCTACCACATGTTTCCTCTCACATATATTCTGAGACAGTCCTCACTTTAACTGTATGAAGTAAGGTTACTTCTGTCTCCATTTTTGTCAGCTGATGTGGACTCTGACTCAGCAAAATTGACTGATCCAGGGTCCCATGATGCAGCCAGTCCTTAACCCATCTTTTGACTCAGATTGATAAGTATCATTGGTAAGTATTAGATGATGAGAATATTTTCCAAGAATGTTTAACTTGGAAAAGAGAAGACCGAGCATGATCCATGAAAGTCATTTAAAACCTATGATAGTCTGTCTCTGAAAAGAAATAAACTTGGTCTGTGTAGGCACTACAGGACAGAACTAAAACCCACGGATAGAAACTAAAGGGAGATATAGGGGTTCAACATAAGGAAGAACTTTCCAACCATTAGAATCTTTCAGTTATGTCCATGTTAAGTTGATGAACTCTCCGTTGCTAGAGAGGTGTCTAAGCAGAAGCTGTCAGGGATGTTGTAAGTAGGATTTCTGTATTCGTTATCTGGATGCCTCTGATGTTCTCTGAAGTCCTTTCTAGAAATTCAAAATTCCAATACTCTGATTCCATAGTCAAATGGTCTTTAGTTGAAAACCGCCTCCAGGATAGGTGGAAGAATCCAAGCAGCCTGAGGGCCTGTACCTGGTATCTTCCGTTCACCTCTCCCTTGCTCACCCTGCTCTGTGCCCTAGGATGCAAACTGCTGTGGACTTCGTTGCAGGGCTCTTTGTCCTGTAGCTACTGGTGAATTCATGTAATGAGCAGAGCAAGGAGATGGAGGAAGGAGATGCCCTCCCTGTAGCGTCTCCACAGGCTACTTTCCATTCAGTGTGTCAGGTTCTGTCAGGCCATTTTCTCCACAGAGCACTGCCTTCCTCTCTCTAGGTTTCTTCCTGTTTCCCCTGCAGGCCTGGGAATGGTAGTGGTGCCCTTCTGCTGTCCCTGGCTGCAAGCCACTGGAGTACTCCTGGTGATTTCTGTATACTATTCCCACAGTTTAGTAAACTGTCCCCTAATCGGCTCTTCTCAAAGTGAGCAGTTTGAATGTGCTCTTTCCTGGCTCGACCCCCATATAAGGCAGTAAGCCTGAGGTGACTACTTTTTTGCTAAGGGGAAATCTTGGCTGTTGTCAGTATAGAACAACTGCAGAACCCATGTGTCAATATATAGTGAGTGAAGTTGCTCAGTCGTGTCCGACTCTTTGCGACCCCATGGACTGTAGCCTACCAGGCTCCTCTGTCCATGGGATTTTCCAGGCAATAGTACTGGAGTGGATTGCTATTTCCTTCTCAGGACCCTCCCTAAAAGGAGGGCCAAAACCCTCTAGGGTATTGAAGGAGGAGAAAGCCTGAGAAAGGAAACAGACCACCAGAAAGCCAGCAGTTGCTATAGGTAAGTGTATATGTTTGACACTTTAGAAATGTTTCCCACTTATATGCCAGATGCAGCTATGGTAAATATTGCCCATTCTCAAGTTTATGCACAGACTTAGCTGGTTAAGAATGTGGATTCTGGAGTCTGACTCCCTTAAGTAAAACCCTGACTGGGTCACTTGCTGGTATTGTAACTATGGGTAAATCTCTTCTCTGAAACTCATTTTCCTCATCTAAAAATAGGGATAATATCTCCTGGAATTGTTGTACAAATTAAATAATTTAATGTGTGAGAAGTGTTTATATGCATAGTACCTAAAAGATGTTAAGAATTAAATAATATTAGCTTTTTTTTTTTTTATTAGTCCTATGGTAGTTCTGGATACCTTACCTTATCACAGACTCCCGTATCAGTTTCTTGACTGTGGGGAAATCAAACAAAAACATCAAACTCTCAGTCATTTTTCACAACTAATGCTTATTCCTTTAACCCAATCCAGCATTTAAGAACTCATTATGGATAGAGGTAGAAATCATTTTATCAAGATATCGAATGCAAAGCTGAGTTCAGTGTGGCAAATAACATAGAAATATATGTAATATGTAAACAGTAGCACCAAAAATGGAGACAATAGATATTGCTGGAGGAGAGACAAGAACTCATCAAAGAAGAGACTCTAGCTGAAAGCTGACTAAGACGTCTTTGGTCAGATTTATGGAATAAGGGCCAGGTCCTTCAAAAGCATCCTCACAGTGGTCCAGCCTAGTAATCATTTCATACTCTGATCACCTGTGGTACCTGTGGTACCTAGTGTCTGTTCTTTTGTATTTGTCCTATGGATTCTTGCTTTTTTTTTTTTTTTAGCAAGTACCCTCTATATACTTTTCTCCCAAGTCCAGATGCAATCTCCATAAAGTCAGGAACTATTTCTCACTTCTTTATATTCTCAGAGTATCCACTGGAAATTTTTACGTGGTGAAGAGCACAATGAAAATGCTGATGCTGCCTAAACCCAGTTACTGTTTAATCAAAAGTTATTTATTGATTGGCTCTTACATTTAAAGTACTGCATTAAGTATATCATATCTTCCCAACTACAAAATAATAATAATAAGGTCAACCTGTAAGAGCAGGGACAAAGTCAATAACAAACTCAATTCCATTTATGATTATTTTCCCAGTTTTTGTTGTTTACTCACTAAGTTGTGTCCAGCTCTTTGCATGCCAGGCTCCTCTGTCCTCCACTGTCTCCTGGAGTTTGTTCAAATTCATGTCAGTTGAGCCGGTGAGCCATCCAACCATCTTATGCTCTGTTGCCGAGAGCCTAGCACAGTTCAGTTCAGTCGCTCAGTTGTGTCCAACTCTTTGTGACCCCATGAATCACAGCACGCCAGGCCTCCCTGTTCATCATTATCTCTCAGAGTTCACTCAGACTCACGTCCATCAAGTCCGTGATGCCATCCAGCCATCTCATCCTCAGTCGTCCCATTCTCCTCCAGCCCCCAATCCCTCACAGCATCAGAGTCTTTTCTAATGAGTCAACTCTTCACATGAGGTGGCCAAAGTACTGGAGCTTCAGCTTTAGCATCATTCCTTCCAAAGAAATCCCAGGGCTAATCTCCTTCAGAATGGTGTGGTTGGATCTCCTTGCAGTCCAACGGACTCTCAAGAGTCTTTTCCAACACCACAGTTCAAAAGCATCAATTCTTCAGTGCTCAGCCTTCTTCACAGTCCAACTCTCACATCCATACATGACCACAGGGAAAACCATAGCCTTGACTAGACGGACCTTAGTCGGCAAAGTAAATGTCTCTGCTTTTGACTATGCTATCTAGGTTGGTCATAACTTTTCTTCCAAGGAGTAAGCGTCTTTTAATTTCATGGCTGCAGTCACCATCTGCAGTAACTTTGGAGGCCAAAAAATAAAGTCTGACACTGTTTCCACTGTTTCCCCATCTATTTCCCATGAAATGATGGGACTGGATGCCATGATCTTCGTTTTCTGAATGTTGAGCTTTAAACCAACTTTTTCACTCTCCTCTTTCACTTTCATCAAGATGCTTTTGAGATCCTCATCACTTTCTGCCATAAGGGTGGTGTCATCTGCATAGCTGAGGTTATTGATATTTCTCCCAGCAATCTTGATTCCAGCTTGTGTTTCTTCCAGTCCAGCGTTTCTCATGATGTACTCTGCATATTAGTTAAATAAGCAAGGTGACAATATACAGCCTTGACATACTCCTTTTCCTATTTGGAACCAGTCTGTTGTTCCATGTCCAGTTCTAACTGTTGCTTCTTGACCTGCATACAGATTTCTCAAGAGGCAGGTTAGGTGGTCTGGTATTCCCATCTCTTTCAGAATTTTCCACAGTTTATTGTGATCCACACAGTCAAAGGCTTTGGCATAGTCAATAAAGCAGACGTAGATGTTTTTGTGGAACTCTCTTGCTTTTTCCATGATCCAGTGGATGTTGGCAATTTGACCTCTGGTTCCTCTGCCTTTTCTAAAACCAGCTTGAACATCAGGGAGTTCACAGTTCATGTATTGCTGAAGCCTGGCTTGGAGAATTTTGAGCATTACTTTACTAGCATGTGAGATGAATGCAATTGTGCAGTAGTTTGAGCATTCTTTGCCAATGCCTTTCTTTGGGATTGGAATGAAAACTGACTTTTTCCAGTCCTGTGGCCACTGGTGAGTATTCCAAATTTGCTGGCATATTGAGTGCAGCATTTTCACAGCATCATCTTTCAGGACTTGAAACAGCTCCACTGGAATTCCATCACCTCCACTAGCTTTGTTCATAGTGATGCTTTCTAAGGCCCACTTGACTTCACATTCCAAGGTGTCTGGCTCTAGATTAGTGATCACATCATCATTATTATCTAGGTCGTGAGGATCTTTTCTGTACAGTTCTTCTGTGTATTCTTGCCACCTCTTCTTAATATCTTCTGCTTCTGTTAGGCTCATACCATTTCTGTCCTTTATCAAGCCCATCTTTGCATGAAATGTTCCCTTGGTGTCTCTGATTTTCTTGAAGAGATCTCTAGTCTTTCCCAGTTTGTTGTTTTCCTCTATTTCTTTGCATTGATCGCTGAAGAAGGCTTTCTTATCTCTTCTTGCTATTCTGTGAAACTGTGCAGAACATGGTCTGCTGGAGAAGGGAATGGCAGGCTGCTTCAGTATTCTTGCCCTGAGAACCCCATGAACAGTATAAGAAGGCAAAATGATAGGATACTGAAAGAGGAACTCCCCAAGTCATTAGGTACCCAATATACTACTGGAGATCAGTGGAGAAATAACTCCAGAAAGAATGAAGGGATGGAGCCAAAGCAAAAACAATACCGAGCTGTGCATGTGACTGGTGATAGAAGCAAGGTCTGATGCTGTAAAGAGCAATATTGCATAGAAACCTGGAATGTCAGGTCCATGAATCAAGGCAAATTGGAAGTGGTCAAACAAGAGATGACAAGGGTGAATGTTGACATTCTAGGAATCAGTGAACTAAAATGGACTGGAATGGGTGAATATAACTCAGATGACCATTATATCTACTACTGTGGGCAGGAATCCCTCAGAAGAAATGGAGTAGCCATCATGGTCAACAAAAGAGTCCGAAATGCAGTACTTGAATGCAGTCTCAAAAATGACAGAATGATCTCTGTTCATCTCCAAGGCAAACCATTCAACATCACAGTTATCCAAGTCTATGCCCCAACCAATAATGCTGAAGAAGCTGAAGTTGAACGGTTTTATGAAGACCTACAAGATCTTTTAGAACTAACACCCAAAAAGATGTCCTTTTCATTATAGGGGACTGGAATGCTAAAGTAGGAAGTCAAGAAACACCTGGAGTAACAGGCAAATTTGGCCTTGAAATGCGGAATGAAGCAGGGCAAAGACTAATAGAGTTTTGCCAAGAAAATGCACTGGTCATAGCACACACCCTCTTCCAACAACACAAGAGAAGACTACACATGGACATCATCAGATGGTCAACACCGAAATCAGATTGATTATATTCTATGCAGCCAAAGATGGGGAAGCTCTATACCGTCAACAAAAACAAGACCAGGAGCTGACTGTGGCTCAGATCATGAACTCCTTATTACCACATTCAGACTGAAATTGAAGAAAGTAGGGAAAACCGCTAGACCATTCAGGTATAACCTAAATCAAATCCCTTATGATTATACAGTGGAAGTGAGAAATAGATTTAAGGGCCTAGATCTGATAGATAGAGTGCCTGATGAACTGTGGAATAAGGTTTGTGACATTGACAGGGATCAAGACCATCCCTATGGAAAAGAAATGCAAAAAAGCAAAATGGTTGTCTGGGGAGGCCTTACAAATAGCTGTGAAAAGAAGAGAGGTGAAAAGCAAAGGAGAAAAGGAAAGATATAAGCATCTGAATGCAGAGCCTAGCATAATACCATACATTTAGGAATTCAGTGATTGATTGATTAATGATAGATGAAAGAGTTTCAAAGATGATTAAGGCATCCTCCTGTGGTTACTAAGCTAGCCAGAAACAGGTGAACCAGTGCATTGCTCACAGATGACACTGATGGCTGTGGTCAAAATTATGAAGTAAAAGTTAGCCTTTCATTTGGTGATGACTTCAACATTAACAGTCCAAACTGTCCAGAGAAAAATCTCCAAAGACCAAATAAGGATATAAATAAAATAAGGGTATAAAGTATTTCAGATAGGGTCTTAGGGATCAAATACAGTAATGGAAGGACAGAAGCTGACCCATTAGAATATGCATAATGGATAATATACATAACATATGCATAATGCATAATGTACATAATATATGCATGATATGCATAATATATGGATTCATTCCCTAGATGCTTCATCCCAGTCTGCTAGGGATGAAGAGAACACTAAGAAAATCCTAATCCAGCGCGGTTCTCCATGTTGTACTTGAGGGGATACCTGTAGCTCCTGGTAAAAGTACACTTTACAGGTATCAAAAGTCAAGGCTGCAGTCTTCCCATGAATTCTTTCATGTTTTCAGGTTTTATTGAATAATCTACATGAATCAAGCAAAACCTAGGGTTTATTTACTTGACGTGGGTTAGAAAAAAGCATGTGTTTTAAGTTCTTTGAGCTGTTAATTTCCATTGTTGCCAAGGGAAAAAATTTTAGTACAAAGAGACTCTGTAATGGTCTATTAGCTATTAATTGTGACTTAAGTAAACCCTAAAGATTTAAATTCTATACCAGAAGTTTTACTGTAGGTCTATTTTACTTCAAAGCAATTAAATTTATTGTGGTGCCCAAGGTATGGCATCCTTTTCCTGGCAAATAAATGACCTCTGTGCTTAGAATGCACTATAAACTATTTTAGAACTTTCCCAACTGTAAAAATTCGGATTTATTATTACTTACTTTATGGAGAGGTTATAAAGACAAATGATTCATATTCAACGTGTATTTTCTTAGCATCAGACTTTACCATTATGATTGAAGAAACTTATTCCTACTTGTCAACAATTTTAAAGGGAAGGCTGCAGCCCAAGGATACCTTAGTGACTGATGTAATGCAGTGAAGAAAAATCACCATTTCAAGTTATTATTAATTTTTGTTTTCAAAAAAGTCAAATAGCTTATAAACTTTCTTTCATTCTGGATTTCACTATAAACTATTTTAGAACTTTCCCAACTGTAAAAATTCGGATTTATTATTACTTACTTTATGGAGAGGTTATAAAGACAAATGATTCATATTCAACGTGTATTTTCTTAGCATCAGACTTTACCATTATGATTGAAGAAACTTATTCCTACTTGTCAACAATTTTAAAGGGAAGGCTGCAGCCCAAGGATACCTTAGTGACTGATGTAATGCAGTGAAGAAAAATCACCATTTCAAGTTATTATTAATTTTTGTTTTCAAAAAAGTCAAATAGCTTATAAACTTTCTTTCATTCTGGATTTAATACTTAAAAAAAATGGCAGAGGATGAGTAAACCTAAATAAACATCCGGAAACATTTTATGCTTCTTTCTTTCATAAATAATACATTTTGGAAATAATTAAAATGAAACATATGTATATCTTATGGTTAGTTGTAATTTTGTTCTATGTTTCTTTCAGTAGTACTAATAGGTTCTGTAAGATGATCACATTAAATTATTAGACTGTTATTCTTCAAATCTCCTTTGAGGTTAATAGAGCAACAGAACTGTTTTAGGTTTAGCAAAACATTTGCGCCATTTGCCAGTTTTAAATATATAGAACAAAAAGCACAACCTCTTTTTAGCTATTAGTGTTGTCCTAGAATGTGCTGTGCAAACTAACAGGGAGTGAGTTTCCTGCCGATAGAAGTATTCAGCATGGCTAGGTGGGTCACCTGGTGGGTTTCCTGGTGAGAGAATTTAAGCAGTGGCTGTGTGGATGGGATATTTTATGATTCTCTGGCACAGCTTATGCTGTAAGAAAAAGAACATAATAGATCTGAAAATTCTATACATCAGCAATATACTGTTCTTTAGAGCAAATGTGTAACACTTTAAATCCTCTGAAACACCTTTCAATTATAAAGAAAAGCTGTTTATATATTTAAATTTGGAATTAAAATGTTAATTTTTGGAACAGGTTTTGCCTACATGTTCATCACTTTTGATATATAATTACTCCTCCTGGTGGCTGTTTCTTATAAGAAAGATTTTTTATATTTTAAATAATATATTAGTGTTATTAATATTATAATTTATTAATATTAACTTTTGTGAGCTATTCTTGATTTCACACCTTTGGGTTTTTCAGTTAAGTCTGATAGACTCTAAATACAAAAACCTGGTTCCTGTCTGTCTTCTGTGAAATATAAGAAGGAAACAGACCTCTGAATTACAAAATTGCACATAGCTCTGTTCTTTGCCTGTAAACGAGAGACAATCACACAAACTCTGCCTTTGCATTGATGAAAGATGAAAGCAATCATCCATGTTTAGTTTATAGTATAATGTGTTATGGGCTTTCCCTGATAGCCTAGTTGGTAAAGCATCCATCTGCAATGCAGGAGACCCTGGTTCAATTCCTGGGTCGGGAAAATCCACTTGAGAAGGGATAGGCTACCTATTCCAATATTACTGGTCTTCCCTTGTGGCTCAGCTGGTAAAGAATCTGCCTGCAATGTGGGAGACCTGGGTTTGATCCCTGGGGTTGGGAAGATCCCTTGGAGAAGGGAACGGCTATCCACTCCAGTATTCTGGCCTGGAGAATTCCATGGACTGCATACTCCATGGCGTTGCAAAGAGTTGGACATGACTGACTGCCTTTCACTTTCCCTTTTTATAATGTATTACAAATAGTTTGGGGATAATTTTAGGGATTATGTTTATCTCTGACTTGTTATACATCCAGATGACAGAAAATATTCATCAGTATCTCCTACTATCCCAGGGTTTCCATTCTGAATTTCTAATTAATTTTTGAACACCTCTACCTGAATATTCTGCAGTACCTTCAACCTATCAGGTATCCAAAATTAAACTCATCTTCTTCCTGTTGATCTGCTTCTAGCATTTATTTATTCTGCTGCCACATATTGTGTCTCTATAGTTTTTTAGGTCTTAGGATGGATGCTCGAGTTAAGTAAGACATTATGTTGGCCAAGGAGAGCTACAGACTCTAGTAGAGACAAGAATTACAGTATTTCTTGAAAACTATAACATTAAGTTCAAAGGGTTGAGGTACACTGAGAACAGCCAATTTTGCACCTGGTTTTATAGAATACTGTGGCTGAGAAGTAATCATCAATATGTCCTTCAGAAAGGGAGACCCAAACAGAGAAAGTTAAATAAAATTTCTGAGAGCATACAGCTAGTAATTGATGAATATATTACTTGAACTTAAGTTTGTGACTTCAAAGAACATATTCTTAACTTCTATGCTAATGTATTCTCTTTTACTTATAAGGCTTAACCTCAAAGAGAGTTAAGGAAAACAGTTTTTATTACCACCTACATGATACTCTAAAATATATTAATAATTTTCAGTCTGAATCAAAATGAAAATTTAAATCACATTCTTCATTCTCTGATGAGTAAGTAGAGAAATATGATATTTTATGATAATGCTTGCTAAACATCCTAGAATTCTTATTATGTAGGAAGGGCTATGTTTCGCCCTTTACAAAAATTATAGCATTAATCACATAGAAATTCAAGTAGGTAGGTACTATAACACTTCTTACAGTATAAATGAGAAAACCGAGATCCAGAAAATTAAAGTGATCTGTCCTAGTCATATAGTGACAAGGCTGGGAACCAACAGAATTCTGTCTGACTCTAAAACCAGTACACTTGACCACTGTTCTCTATTGACTCCATTTAATAATAGTTTGAATTTAAAATTCTTTCAATAGAACCAGGTTTGACATGTGAAGGGGTAAATACTCAGCTTCATAGAAAAACTATATTATGTCAGATTTATCTCTGATTCTAGAAAAATTATGCTAAAACATATCAAGATACATGGAAGACCTTTTGATTTTGAGATAGAAAAATTCATCCCAATTTTGAGATAACATAAAAGTAGTAGTTCAGTACCACATGCTGTGAAATGACCACTTTCTATAATGAAAATTGATTATTTTTGGAAAAATGTGAATTTTACTTCAGTTTTTAGTGTGTACCAGGTGACATGAAATTCTCATTAAGGCTTTGAATCAGAATAATACTCAGGTTCAATCACTCAGCAAAGGTGTGAATACTTCAATTGCTTTTTTGGATTAGGAATGGAGTATGAGGAAAAGGACCCTGAACAGAGACTCATGAGTGGTTTTTCTAGTAAGTGATGCCAGGTCGTATTCGGTATTCAATAATTATGGGGTAGATAAATAAGTGACATTTAAAAATTCTTAAAATTTTATATCAGTCATGGATGACAAGAGTCAATTGAATTCTACTGAATAAGTGAGAATAGTCTATTGACTCAGGTCATGAATGGGCTGGTTTGGGCTGGTTTTTTGTTTTTTTTTTTTTTTCCCTTTTTGAGTAGAGATTTTTTTTTTTTTCATCAAATCAGAAGCCAGATAGATGATTTTCATTTCTCAGGGATCTCTTAGTATTTCTTATATAGTCAGGAAGTTGGTTTATATGAATTTTATGGTCTACTCCCAAGCTGAGATTATATGATTCAGTGATTTCCTTATGGAGAGAGAGAAATGCATTAAAAGAAAAATGAAAAAAAACCAACAACTTGATTTCTTTTGAGATGAAAGAATCTCAGAATTTTCTTAGCTGAGATTCTGATAATAAATGAATGTTCAACCAAGAGGAACTGTTGCTCTCACGATGCTGCAAGTGCCATAGGGCAATAAGGTGGAGTCAAGAGGAGTGAACTGCTATTATCAGCCTCGCCCATTTGAGGTCTGCATTATATCCTAGCCAGATGTGTCATCTCTATTAAGAAATAGCTGCTTCCCAGAACAGGACCCTAGAACAGGTTCAAAAGACTTAATGAATCATGGGAAATATTTCCTTGTAAAATATGATTACATAATATGACCCAGATTCTACTTTACATTTGGTGCATAAACAATTGGTTTATGCAATTGGATGGTGCATAAACAATTCTTTAGTGCTTTCACATATATTTTATTTGATTCAAGTATAAGACTGAGTTGGCTATTACTCTCATTTCCACTTTATAGAAGAGGAAATTGGGTTTTAAATAAGTTAATAACTGGCTTAAGATATTAGAACTAGTAAATGTCTGAAATAAGTCTTAAAGACAGGTTCCTGGGTTCCTCATTTTCTGCAACAGTGCCATTGTCATTCACTGATAAAGTGACTAGTGCAGCTATTGAGACCAGCAGTCTTGGCCTTTACACAGAGTCCTCGTCAACTGGAAGCCTGCAGGTCTGTTCCATACTGTATGCAAAGCAAAGAAATCCAGTCATTATCTTTGTTGACTAGACTAAAGTAGTGATGCGTGCTCTACAGTAGAAAATGGCTTTCTCAAGGGCCCCACATTTTGTGGTGGAAGTGGTGCTACTGATGGAACTAGCTGAATAACTATTGGGAATATAGTTACTGTTCTTTGGAAGTTATTTATTCAAGTTTCTAAAGAAGATCACTGGCATCTTCAAGCACCAGTATAAAGGTCAATGTGGATGTTTTTAAGAATCCCATGGTGCATAAGCTGGGCTCTCCCTCATGTTTTGACCATGACTGCTTTGTCTCCAAAGAGGGCTGACCTGAAGAAATCAAGTATAGTTTAGTGTATCAAGAGCTCCTCATGCCCAGTATCAAGGAGTTTGCTTAGATAGTAATATCATCAACTGCACTGACATTTTCCATAGGAAGAGAAGTATTTGCACTTTTCACTATGCCAAATATTAGGAAGTAACTTACTTGACCAATATTTCAACAAAACATTTTTCGTTTATGATGTTTGCTAAGTGCTGTAAGAAAACTCTTGACAGTGGAAAATGACGATTTCAAAGAGCTGTCTATGGCAAGACTGCTGGGAAGTGGCAAGGACTGGTAGCTACTCTTGCCTTTTGAGTTCAGGAAATAGAAGGTATTCTCCACAACATTAATGGACATGGTTTCTTTGTCCTGGAAGGGCTGTGCCAAATAGAACTCACTTTTGTTTTCCCAGAAATGAGTAAAGATTCCAGAATCTGTTGATATGAGCTGATATAGGGACGGGGATTATGATGTAGACTAGAGAACAAGGTGCAGCAGTGTTTCAGAGCTTGAGCTCTGGGGTCAAGCAGAACTCTTGTCGATCATAACCCTACCATTTCCCATTTATGTTGGACAGTGTATCTGTCATCTGTAAACCTTACTTTTCTTAAGCAAAATAAAAAGCAGATTTATTCATTAACTTATTGTGCTTCTTTTTTTTTTAGCTCCTATCATGCTTCAGAAGCTAGACTTACCATGATAAATATAAACTTTTATTTATATAAATGTATTATTAGGGTTGTTTTGTGAATTCAGTGAAGTCACTATGTATTTCAAGAGTTGGGAATACCAGACTACCTGACCTGCCTCTTGAGAAACTTGTATGCAGGTCAGGAAGTAACAGTTAGAACTGGACGTGGAACAACAGACTGGTTCCAAATAGGAAAAGGAGTACATCAAGACTGTATATTGTCAGCCTGCTTTTCAAACTTATATGCAGAGCACATCATGAGAAACACTGGGCTGAATGAAGCACAAGCTGGAATCAAGATTGCTGGGAGAAATATCAACAACCTCAGATATGCAGATGACACCACCCTTATGGCAGAAAGTGAAGAGGAACTCAAAAGCCTCTTGATGAAAGTGAAAGAGGAGAGTGAAAAAGTTGGCTTAAAGCTCAACATTCAGAAAACGAAGATCATGGTATCCGGTCCCATCACTTCATGGGAAATAGATGGGGAAACAGTGGAAACAGTGTCAGCCTTTATTTTGGGGGGCTCCAAAATTACTGCAGATGGTGACTGTAGCCATGAAATTAAAAGATGCTTACTCCTTGGAAG
>SJYC01030303.1:0-39303 GCA_006408675.1 Madoqua kirkii | reverse complement strand
TTAAAGCTCAACATTCAGAAAACGAAGATCATGGGATCCGGTCCCATCACTTCATGGGAAATAGATGGGGAAATAGTGGAAACAGTGTCAGACTTTACTTTTTTAGGCTCCAAAATCACTGCAGATGGTGATTGCAGCCATGAAATTAAAAATCACTTACTCTTTGGATGGAAAGTTATGACCAACCTAGATAGCATATTCAAAAGCAGAGACATACTTTGCCAACACAGGTCCGTCTAGTCAAGGCTATGGTTTTTCCTGTGGTCATGTATGGATGTGAGAGTTGGACTGTGAAGAAAGCTGAGCACGAAGAATTGATGCTTTTGAACTGTGGTGTTGGAAAAGACTCTTGAGAGTCTCTTGGACTGTGAGGAGATCCAACCAGTCCCTTCTAAAGGAGATCAGTCCTGGGTGTTCTTTGGAAGGAATGATGCTAAAGCTGAAACTCCAATACTTTGGCCACCTCATGGGAAGAGCTGACTCATTGGAAAAGATTCTGATGCTGGGAGGGACTGGGTAAAGAATGAGGAGGGGATGACCAAGGATGAAATGGCTGGATGGCATCACGGACTCGATGGACGTGAGTCTGAGTGAACTCTGGGAGTTGGTGATGGACAGGGCAGCCTGGTGTGCTGCGATTCATGGGGTCGCAAAGAGCTGGACAGTACTGATCGACTGAACTGAACTGATACTACACTTAATACTATAATGCACAATACTATAAATCAACTATACAAAAATAAAAAATAATATAAAATCTTAATTTTATATTGATTACAAGTTAAATGAGAGTATTTTGGAAACATTAAAATTATATAAATGTGACTTGTATCATATTTCTGTTAGGCAGTACTGATCTAAAACATGAAATATTAATGGAAACATGAAGATAGTGGCCCCATAATCCAAGAGAGAAAGATGTTGGTGTCCTACTACACAGGCCCTGGAGGATAAGCAAGAGTAAAATTAAGTAATTCTGCACATAAAATGCAGTATTCATAGGTAAGAAGACAATTTCCAAGGACAGGAGGTGCAGGTGTGGGGAGCCAGTGGTACAGACTTGACATAAATTATACACTCAAGCTGCTAGCGCTTCTGGAGCTTTTAAATAAAAGACCAGAATGGATTTATTAAATACTTGTTCCGAGACTCCCCTGTGCAGGTGTTTGTATTCATTAAGATAATCAAAGGTCAGGGGTCAGGATGCACTATATCCCCTCAAAACATAGCCTCCTTAGTGAAGCATCCACATGAAGGACAGTTCTGGTTTCCTGGCCCAGTTGGTTGCGTCTGTGTGTGTAGTAACATGGTCTTTCAGGTTTCCATGGAAGGAGAAAAATTACAGGAGGTGGCACCTTAAATAGTACCAGGACTTATATACAGTATAATTTTTTCAAAATACCGTATTGTAAGCAAAATGTTCACGAAATTTTCTCTTTGCCGTGTTTTCATTTAGCTCTAAGAAGCAAGTCTGTGTAAAATCCCTTTTTGTCATTTTCTTACTAAGGGATGAATTTTGGCCATTTTGTCTTTTAACAATAGGTGGACATTTTTTTCCTTTAGTTTTCATGTTTGCCATGATTCTTAAGATGGGGCTTTGGGGGTGGGGGGACTCTGCCCTCCTTGGGGACATTTGGTCATGTCTGAAGACATCTGTGATTCTCACAAGTGGGTGGGCAGGGGCTGCCCCTGGCACCTAGTGTGGTGTGGAGGCCAACATCTCTACTGGGCAGAGGCTGAAAAACCCTGTCTTAGAAAATGTCATTCCCAACAGCAGGAGCCTCTAAGGTGGTACTGAGTGTGCTGCACCCTACTCCCCAAATTCTCCTCCCCCTCCAAAGGTTCTCTGTACCTTGAGGGGCCTGCGTTGCCAGCCTCATTGTTCTCACTTCTGAGTGAATTTTCATTCCATAGTATTTACAAAATAGCAATTCATTATTTTAAGCAAAGAATTATTGGGATTTTCTTCTAGGTTCCCCAAAGTTAGTTTAAGTGTTGATTGTTAAAGCATCCAGAAACTCGACATTTGCTCATCACAAACTAGTGGTTTTCTTAATCAGGGTTAACTGGTCAAACTAGATGTTTCTGCTTGATCACTGAGACAAAGCTTACCCCAATCAGCTGAGGGACCATCAGATTCCTGGCCTGGAACTAGACTCCAAAAACCACCCTAAGGTTGTTACCATGACCTACTTCAACAAATAACTTCAGTCCTTACAAAAGAACATTCACAAACCAGCTGTGGAACAAAAACCTTAAGAAACAGACATCATTGATCATGATCCAACTCCAAGTTTAACTGAAGAGTCTGCCTAATTTTAGAACCAAAAAAACAACAAAGACTTGAAAACACTTAGTTATGCTGGGAAAATTAAAACAAGCCCCTTTGAGTTGGCTGGAGTGGAATCTGAGTTGTTAATGCCTATACCACCAGTCAGACCCCTTTCAAACTCTGGCAAGTCACTGTCACCCCAAAGATGCATTTAAAGCAGTTGATGCTGTTGGCAGAGGTGATGGATGACATAATTGCTCTCAAATGTAGCAGTGGAACAAGATAGGCACCCATAGTAACTTGGGGAAATCACTGGAAACAGTGAGATTTGGGGCCAGTATTAGTGAGGCTCTGCCTACCTCTCAGGTGAAGTGCCCTTCTTTGCTGTCTTCTGAGAATGGGCATTTGTAATCATACACTTTATTGCATAAACGTAAATAGCACGTAGCCTGTGGTTACAGGCTAGCTTGCCAAACTGCTGCGGCCCCAGGGCCAGCATGACCAGGATGAAGTGGATGAGGTCCCTGAGGTCATTCAGGAGCACTGTACGGTGGTGTTCACAGCGGTTCGCTCTGCTTCTGTAATGTTCTGAAGAAGCTGGGTTATGGTGATGTCAAAGGACAAATATCAGACACTTCGGTGAGAATTCAGCTGTGGCACTGACTTGCATGGTCAGGTTGGGTAAATGAAGCTTTCGGTGGCTCACTTTCCTCATCTGTGAGATAGTAATCTCAAGATTCCATCTCAGTGGAGGATTACAGGAGACAATACTAAGATGTGTACGCTATCATGCCTGGCATGGTAATTACAATCAATAATTTGTTGTAGGATAAATTATATTTTTTAATCACCATCACCACCAGTATCACTAGGTAACAATATAATTTCATTTTGGATGTATTTATTTACCTCTCCATTTCATGCCCCAAACAGAACAAAGAACCAAGTCTTGGGCTTCACATTCAGCTCCAATTCCATGTTTTTTCCTCTTCCCTCCTGGTTTGTGAGAGAAGAAATTAGCTTCCTCTGCCCTCCTCACCTTCAGCCACATTTGTTGTGACTGGCTACCCACTCCAACATTCTTGCCTGGAGAATCCCATGGACTGAAGCTACAGTCCAGGGGGTCACAAAGAGTCGGACACAACTGAGTGAGTAACCCTTTGAGGAGTCACTAAGTCATGTCCAGCTCTGCTGACCATTTGATTACACTTGGAAAGCAGCCTCAGGACCTGCCATGCAGGCACCAAATAAGTCGGAAACCAGGCGGCAGTGCTGTCCTTGAGTGACAGGCCTGGAGGCGCCCGCGCCTGCTCCAGATCCTGCCAACAGCCGGTTTCCTGGATTCTCCCTGAAATCCAGCTCTGGCCCTGCACAGGCCTCTTGTTTGTCTGTCCTGATCTCTGGACTCAGCTCTGGACTCAAGAATAATTTGCATTGAACATGCTGTGTCCTCCAGTGTCTGTCCCTGAAGGGCGCTGGCCAGGCCTTCTGTCCTCGTAGGCTGCCCTTGTCACCATGCAGCGGCCCTCTCCTGGGACTCTGGCCCGGGCTCCCCCTCCTTCTGGGCCGTCCCAACCACGCGGCTCACAACCTCGACGCCCCAGGGCTTGGCCTGCCAAAGAACTCTGACCTGGAGCTCACCTGTAAACTGGCACGTGGCCCCTAAGACCCGTGCCGACAGGCTGGAGATGTTTATAAAATGCTGCAGCCGCACAACGTGAGAGCTGATTCTGCACTGACAGAACTGTTTATAAACTGAGGACAGAAAGAGCCATGGCTCAGATTTTAGAAAGCAAAGGGACTGTGGAGCAATGTGTCAAATCATGCTGTAGCCAGAGTTCTGTAACTTAGTTTCCACCAGAATTGAAACAAGTATTTACTGAGCAGATGCCTGCAGTGAACTCTGCGCCTGGGGCTTCGTGGTAGACAGCCAGGCGGCCACAGGCCACTGGTCCCACGGAGACACCAAGACAGCCACCCGGCGTGGCCACACTAAACACGCTAACCAGGGCTCGACACTACATCCTTTGGGGCACTGATGCTTTTAACTTGTGCAGTTTTGACCATGCCACCAACCCTAACGTTGTTTGCAATTCTGCTTGGAATAAAAGTGAGTGGCATTTGGTGGTGGTGGCCGTGCATGTGGGAGTCATCCAGTATCTTGGCTCTCCATCTCACTGCCCACCCCTCTGTCCGCGCTTACACAACAACGCTCGTGAAAGCACCACAATCACAGCCAAGATATACAAATGATGATGACGACTGAAGATGAGAGTTAATATTCATTTTCAGTAAATAGCTCTGATACCTGTGAAGGTTCTGTGCTAAGCACATCTCCTGCAGGAATTATTTCAAGGCATCCTCAGCCCTTCCCTGATAGGAAGATACTGTCATTACTATCCCATCTTACAATAAGGAAACGGGCACAGAGAGCTTAGGTAACATGCCAGCATCCTTGGACAGCCTGGCTCCACATCCTGAGCTGGCTCCCTCAAGAGTGTCAAGCATGTTCTGGTGTTTCTGGCATCCTTATCAAGAGTCAACAAGAAGAAATGCTACTGCCATGAAGAAAAACTCCCAAGTTCCTCTCGGGCGCCTCTAGATTGTAGGCATTACCAATAAGATTCCACATTCTCTAAGCGTGATGTTTCTTTTGTGTCAGGAAGAGTCATTTGGACTTTTTTTTTTCACCTTTAGAACTAGTTTATTCTCATAATATAATGTGAATTGCGTAAATCTTAAATTGCCAACCTGCAATCATTTGTTCAGTCAAGGACTGGAAAATGCAAACCAAATAGCATAATAAAAGGTAACTCACCCATCAGGTCCTTCACTCAACATATTTTAGAGGTTAGGTCATCTCCAGATGAAAGGACAGGTTTCTAAATCATCTATTTGGAATTAGGAACGATTCCTTTCTCAAACATGCTCATCACATCAGAGGAATGCAGTTCCCAGGCTAGCCCATGGCTTTATAACCCCTGGAACTAGACCTGCAAACCTCTCATTTTCCATCTCCCTATATCCCCAAGATTCTGTGGACAAAGACATGACAGAAATCAGGAAACCCGAGCCCCATGCCCCCACCCCACTGTGGCCCTAGAGGTGAGGAGGGGAAGCTCTGAGCCACAGGAAGGCCAGGGCCCTTGCTGAAGCGCAGCACCGGCTGAGGCGCACAGCAGAAGCAGGCTGGGAGATGCTGAGTGAAGGAGGAAGTCAGCTTTCGATCCTTCTTCCACCACCCACCAGGATGCTCCATTCCCTCACTTTGGCCCTGGGTGTGGAGGATCACCTGGCTTAGAGCTGTGGCCTCAGGGAGGAGTTCTGGAAATGATGACTGTGGATTGGGTGTAGGGATCAGGGATTAGGCACAAAGTGATGCTCCCTGGGTGGAAACTGGATCACAGGCAGTCCATGTCTAAGAACAAAGTTCGACTCTTTGCAGGTTGAGCATCTGCAGGTTGAATCACTCGGGGCCAACAGGCTGTTAACCCCATCACTGCTGATAGTCACTGCTGAATTCATCAGGCATAAAACGATCAAAACTTTTTTAAACACCTTTACCAAATCATTAATGTCCTCATTGCCAGGGGTGAATGACATATGGTTGGTGACAGAGCTCTGAGACCAAGTTCTCAGGGTGACAAGCTTGTAGATGCTCAGTCAGGCACCTTGTGTCTGGGACAGGATTTCCTTCCTCTTCCCCAGGCAACTAAAGATAATTTTGGCCTCACCAAGCTGTCCTCTTTCCCCTCTCCCCATCCCAGTTCCATAACATATTTTAGAGGTTAGGTCATCTCCAGATGAAAGGACAGGTTTCTAAATCATCTATTTGGAATTAGGAACGATTCCTTTCTCAAACATGCTCATCACATCAGAGGAATGCAGTTCCCAGGCTAGCCCATGGCTTTATAACCCCTGGAACTAGACCTGCAAACCTCTCATTTTCCATCTCCCTATATCCCCAAGATTCTGTGGACAAAGACATGACAGAAATCAGGAAACCCGAGCCCCATGCCCCCACCCCACTGTGGCCCTAGAGGTGAGGAGGGGAAGCTCTGAGCCACAGGAAGGCCAGGGCCCTTGCTGAAGCGCAGCACCGGCTGAGGCGCACAGCAGAAGCAGGCTGGGAGATGCTGAGTGAAGGAGGAAGTCAGCTTTCGATCCTTCTTCCACCACCCACCAGGATGCTCCATTCCCTCACTTTGGCCCTGGGTGTGGAGGATCACCTGGCTTAGAGCTGTGGCCTCAGGGAGGAGTTCTGGAAATGATGACTGTGGATTGGGTGTAGGGATCAGGGATTAGGCACAAAGTGATGCTCCCTGGGTGGAAACTGGATCACAGGCAGTCCATGTCTAAGAACAAAGTTCGGACTCTTTGCAGGTTGAGCATCTGCAGGTTGAATCACTCGGGGCCAACAGGCTGTTAACCCCATCACTGCTGATAGTCACTGCTGAATTCATCAGGCATAAAACGATCAAAACTTTTTTAAACACCTTTACCAAATCATTAATGTCCTCATTGCCAGGGGTGAATGACATATGGTTGGTGACAGAGCTCTGAGACCAAGTTCTCAGGGTGACAAGCTTGTAGATGCTCAGTCAGGCACCTTGTGTCTGGGACAGGATTTCCTTCCTCTTCCCCAGGCAACTAAAGATAATTTTGGCCTCACCAAGCTGTCCTCTTTCCCCTCTCCCCATCCCAGTTCCACAGAGAAAATATCCAGGTCAAAATACTCCTTCAGTGTAGATGCCATCTGAAGCATTTACATGCTTCAAAGTGAAAGTGTTAATTGCTCAGTTGTGTCCAACTCTTTGCAACCCCATGGACTGCAGCCCACCAGGCTCCTGTGTCCATGGAATTTTTCAGGCAAGAATACTGGACTGGATAACCATTCCCTTCTCCAGGGGATCTTCCCAACCCATGGATTCAACCCTGGTCTTCTGCATTACAGGCAGATTCTTTACCATCTGAGCTACACCCTGGAAATAACTATTTTCACTTTCCCGGATCTCCACATTTTCACATTTCAGCCTTTGCACAACTGTCCGCCTTGCCTGGAGCATTCTTCACTCTTCATGTCACCCACCTAGCTTGCCCTTCAGGGATCTCTTAATTGTGTCTCCCTCTGGGAAGGCTTCCCCAGACCACAAGACCAGATTTGGTGTCCCTCCTATGTGTCTCCAACCCTCTGTCCTTTCCTAACATAGCTCTTGTCACATTGTGTTGTTGGTTGTTGCTACTTACTCATTCATTGGTCTCCCATGCAGATACTCAGTGGAGCTAAGACCTTGTTTGAAAAACCACTCTTATATCCCCAGTGTCTAAGATGGCTCTTGTCATGTAATGGGTTCTTGGCAAATGAATGATGAAGACTTACAATGACACAGCGGTGAGTCCATGAAATGCTTCTACAGTTACTTAGCAACATCACAGGCTGCAGAAAATCCTATGGCACACATGACCCACTGCTCACTGATTCTTGCCAGGATCACACTGAGAAGAGAAAGGTAACGGAGATGTAAGACAGGGTGCTCAAGGTCCTGCCCTCACTCAAACAGAACTGTGCTATTGGCCCAGTGACTGGAGGAACAGTCTGGAAGGATAGGTTGGTTCATGTTTCTTTCAAAGGAATAAATACAGACCTGGTCTTTTAGCAACTCAAGGTTTGAAGAAAAGTTTTTGCTTAATGGAAGTAAGAAAACAGCCAGATCAAAAGGACTTCCAGGAGCAAACACAGAAAATACACTGAGTGTCAGACAACCCATGTGGAACCGCTGGATATGATTCCCATGATGACCAAGCCATAGTGTCCCCTGAGCCTGGGGAAGAGAACTGTGCCCATCAGGCCAGACAAAACAGAAAGGGCCGTGAGGATGCTAAGCAGAGAGCTTCCGATCCCTTAGACATGGGTGGAGCCAGTGGTGATGCAGTCAAAGCCCAGCACCTTTATGCAGAGGAAAGCCAGGCCCAGGCCAGGCCCAGAAGACAGTCTGCCTGCAGTAGGCTCCCCACCCTCATGGCACATGTGCACCAGCCTCCACGTGTTTTGAATGCAGACAGAAAACTCTGAGACTGTGGCCTGTTGGCCTGCAAGGTTAGGCTTATGGTTCTTTGGCTTTTCTAACGTTTTGGACTTGTCAATGAATCCATCAGTGGTTTCCCAAGAGTCCATTTCACCTGAAATAAAATCCAAATAAGCTGCATGTCAGCGCTTGCCCTGATGCCCTCAGCCCACCCCAACCTCATCTGCTTCTTTGTCGGACAATTCCTGAGGGCACTGATGGCTTCCTACCCCAAGTATTTGGGTGTCTTTAAATAAGGGTCTCTGTCCAGAAGTAGCAACGTGAGGGCAGGCTGCAAGTGTCCAGAGGTCAACATCTCTGGGAACAACCCCTGACCAATGAGTGACAACACTTGGTGTTTCCCTCCAGTTCCTTCGCCCTTGGTGGGATGATTTGGAGGTCTGTCCCACACTGGCTCTCATAGGGCCCCAGGGGATCGAGCCCTAATTTCCCACAACAGCAGTCCATACGGTAACATGTTCTTTATTGGCTTTTCTCCCTTCTTCGTCTCACATCCCATTCCTTCGCCATGCTTCCTGGGATCACCTTCCAAATAGATTACTCTTCACCTCAAATCCTTGTCTCCAGGATTGTGCTGGAGAGAACCCAGACTAAGACATACAGTGAAGTCAGGAGGTGGATGCTGAGCAGAGAGGGAAGACACAGGAGAGAGTAAAGAACAGAACTGCACGAGCTTGAGATGCGGCAACGAGCTCTTGGAAATAGTGGTAGACATTTCCTTTGAAGTTGTTGTTGTTGTTGTTTTCCTAAAGAAGTAGATACTCATGAAAAGAGAATGACAAATACCTTTTTGTCTTCCAGGACAGAATAAGCAGTGACTGCAAACAGATTTTTAAAATATGCAAGTATTTGTAGGACGTATTTAGCATAAACTCCAAAAAAGGACTAGAAGAGCCAAATAAGGCTATGAAGGAAGGAGAATGGGTTATGTGAGCTAAATCTGCTCTAGCTCAAGAGCTGTGGGAAGGGTGAACTTGGTCAGAGAAAAAAATTTATTGCCATAGCAGGCTTTTTTTTAAAGACAGCAGTAACAACAATAATGAATAAAGCTGCTAACACTGACAAGTTCTACTATATGTGGAAGGAAATAGGGCTTTATGAGGACTATCTTATGTAATCTCATCCCTGCCGTTAGTTCTGTTACTGTTATCCTATCTGTCTATCTACTTACTCCATTCATCCATCATGTAAATATGAATATCTATTTACCTATCTCTACAGATACTTATATTTCATCCATATAGTGAGATCTTATGAGCTTTAACTGCAAAAGAACTTAAGAGAAAAGATAATTATAAGGAGTCCATAAAGGGAAACTGACATCAGAAACAATCCCTGGGCTGTGTTGCCCTGGCAGATGGGCAACACTGTCAGTAGGCAGGTGTGGTTCTTGTCTTGAGAGAATGGGGTCATATTTAGTACTGGGCAGGTTCCCTTTCGTGTCATCCTCAATCTAATGATAAACAATTTCTGATCTTAAAAACACTGTTGGTAGCAGGGATGGCCAATTTATCTTTTGTCTTGACCAAAAAATAGCCCATATTCCCTGACATAGTTGTCTCTCTAGCTTAGCATTGTTAGGAAAGAGGCTTCTAAGTAAGACAGGGAGGAGTAATTTTCCCTGAGGACCATGAAATAGGTTTCTCAGGCTGTAAACTGCACTTTCCCAGGGGAGTGCTATCACAGTGGAAACTCTCTGAATGGAATCCCTGGAGTTGTTTAGTAGACAACCTGTGTAACTGTACATGGCAGACCACCTGCTCTCGCCAATGAGATCAACTGTATGAACTGAATGACCAGTAGTTCTACTGGAGCCTTCTCATTTCTCACAGTTTCCAGGCATATCTGCAGACAAACCATTGAGATTATAGTTAGAAACTAGCTCTGGAAAGAAGAAATAGAACATTGACCTATAGGAAGGAAAAAAACCCAAGAGCTGTCTCTGAGTTTGCATTACTTTGAATGTTTATAGCCTCTTGTTGCCTTTCTAGGAATGCCCTCCTGTATTGTTGCTGGGGTTTTACAGCCAATTGGGGAACTAGTTGAAAAACTCTGGACAGACACTCAACAAGAAGTGAAACCAAATTCCATTTAAGAATGAAACCACAGCCGATCACATGAGATGCCCATGTCATCACCTGGTGCAGAGAGGGAAGCAAATATACTGATGATCTGGTCCAGATGCCAGGCAGCTGCATTCATCCTTATAAGAGAGAGAAGACAAATCATGCAACTGAGAAGATGAATCTCTCCTCCTGGTGAATTTAATGTTGTGTATTTACTAGAGTGAGTGACATTTGGATTATAATCACATTGGGTGAGTAACAGTGAAAACAGAAAACATCCCTTTTAGTCTGACTATAGATTAATTATGGGATTTGCAACCTGGAAAAGACCTTTGAGATCAGTTCTTCTGGAACTTGAACAATTAACCCATGAGTAAAGTAAAGATTAAAGAAATTAGGTCACTTAGAACAAATTATCCTAACTCCTGTCTCAGTACTTTCTATCACATCCCACTATCGGAACAAAAATATTAATATCCATTTTTATGACTAAAATATTGACAGGGATGAGAGGGGAAAAACAGAGCACAAAGGACAGTAACAGTTCAATACTTATTCTGTACCAGACACACAGTTCTAAGCCTTCTATACATATTCATCTCACGTAATCTTCACAACTCTAAGGGGTCCACAGCATCTCCCTCTTACAAATTAGCAACTGGAGATGTAAAGAAGTGAAATTATTTAAGGTCACAGAGAAGATAAACGGTGGAGCTGAGATTCAAACCCAGGCAGTCTGACCCCAAAGTTTATTCTCTTAACTATTCTACCATCACTGAAGACTATATTTACAAGATGATTTTTAAAATGAGAATAAATTAAACAAACTTGAAATCTGAATCTATGCTTTATTTAGATTTTTTTTAAACTAATTAATGGCAAGTAGGAAGATTTTCTTTACCCAAAGACAGGACACTTTCAACACCATGTCACCCAGCTTTTAACCACATAGTTGTTTTATTCTGAGTGTTGTTATTTAAATCACAGCACATCCAAATAAGTGTAGTTTAGAAGAAAACATGATTATATGGGGCTTCTACACTTTGTAAGAAGTACATTTTAATAGTGTCCTTTGTAACAGCTTCCTTTATCTTGGCTATCAACACTCAAGAATGTTTTCTAGCGAGAGTACCAATTGCACAAATATAGGGTAGGACAAGATCTCCAGCTTTAGGTTGGCAATTTGAATATCCCCTGAGGAAAATGATCCAAGTTTTGTAAATGGAAGAAAAAATAAAGAAGAGCCAGATTCTTCAACTTAGCTCTATTATTGAAAAAAAAAATTCTATCTCTCCCTATCAGTGATTAGGTAATAATCAACAGTCACATTTGGGGATGATTTTTCTAAGTAAAGCAGAAGCATATCACTGACCAGAATTAAGAAATCTTTCCACTGTTTCAAGATGCTTTTTATAGATAAAGAAATTTTAAGGAAATTCAAAATGAGAAATCTTTCAATACCCTTATTTTCCAAGTCTAAAATGATCAAAGAACCTCTGTAATAATATATTCAGAGGTGCTTCTCTTCCAAAAGTACAGCCTATATATCCTTATGATAATAATGGTCTGATCCATTTCTTATGTGCTTTCTATGTACAGATACAGTGTTAAACACTTTACAAATCCTGTATCTCACAGAAGCCTTCCCAAAACTGAACTGGTGGCAAGATATGTGTGTGTGTGAGTGGGTGGGTGGGTGGTATACAAACACTTTGTTTTAGAAGTTTTCTTTCCCGCATCTAGCAACAGAATTCCTCACAAATTTTTCAAGTTTCACTCAACAAGGCCATATCAGAGAACTGAAAATGATTTCTTTAATCTCAGTTTCCTATCTGACCTCACAATTTTGTATTTGTTGGGATTATCAATTCCAACACCACTAGGATCATGAGAGGAAGACTGGAGTACTTCTTTAGTGCAGCTAGAATTAGAGGTTTGGGCGGGGAAACTGCGTGGAGGAGGCAGACTTTAGAAGCTGTTTGGAAACCAAACTGGCAGATCACATGTACAGGCTGAAAATTCAGTTTTCTATCCACATTTCAGAGAAGCCTATCATGGCTCTCCTTCTTTTTGACTTAAATAATTCAAAAGTGAACTTAGTTGTCAAAATGGGACTAACGATACTATGGAGATGAAAGTTTTGCTTCTTACTGGTCCATCTGTTACGGAGCTGAAGGAAGGAATAAAATTTCACTTCTACCTCAGTTCCTCCTCTTACACTGTACAAACTAATAGAAAAAGTAAGAACATAGTGACCTTAGGAAAAAAAGAACAAGAATTTTAATTCTCAAACTCTTTTATAACTACCTTCCTTCACTAAAAATCAGTGAGATATCTGAGCTATATAGCTCAGTTGGTTAGTTCCAAGGTCTCAATATACAGGCAAGGACCAGCAAACACTTAAGGTATACCAGGTAAAATACAGTGGGATCATAAATCATGTCATTTATGATATTGCTGAGCCTACGCTTACAACTATAGAATAAATGAATAATCTCTCTCTAAATGTTAGAAGAAGACTTTTGCTGATAACATTTAAAAACTGTCGATTTGCCCCTTGTGTCCAGTGAAATTCTTTGGCTGGTAGGTTTTGTTGGGACACTGGTTATAGTAGAAGTCAAAACTTGGTTTGAAAGGTCCTGGACTTCCCTTGCGACCCCATAGACAGCAGCCCTTCAGGCTCCCCCGTCCCTGGGATTCTCCAGGCAAGAACACTGGAGTGGGTTGCCATTTCCTTCTCCAGTGCATGAAAGTGAAAAGTGAAAGTGAAGTTGCTCAGCTCTGTCCGACTCTTAGCGACCCATGGACTGCAGTCCACCATGGTGACCCGTTATGTCTTGAGGTGGCACAACTCACCAGCCAGCTGACCTCTGCTCACCTGTGAGGCTCAGAAACCATCCCTCTAAATGGTGATGGTCAGTACTGTGCTGGCGAGGTTCATCAAGGCTGCCTGGGTGGCCATAGCTGAGAAGTAGACCACCTACAGAAGGAAGGGAAAGGGAGTTTGGAGCCCAAGTACGAACTGTCTCAGCTCATTGTAATACATACAGTTATTTATCTGATAGCTTGAAGAACATCTAAATGAACCTGAAGACTTTTGAGAAAAAGCGTTTCAAGACAGGTTTGAAGCCAAATGTTGCGTTTATTCTAAGCATTTTCTTCTTCCACCCCAGTGGCACCAGATCCAGTGCTAATTTGTACCTTGAAGACAGACTCTGCTGTTCTATTGCCTTCATCCCTGGGGTATGTAGACTCTGATTCACAAATTAGGGATGAGGAGAACACTGGTTAAAGGTTAGCTAGATCCCACATCAGTAAGCAGCGATGACTGATGAGTCATCATCCAGCGATGACTCACCAAAGGGCATGCAGTCTCATCTGTGACTTCCCCTTCATGGCACCCGAGGGAGACGGCGACACACTTGGGGTGAGCCAGGCATCCATCTCCCTCCTGTAGGAGATTACCAGCATCAGGACGACATAGCAGGTGGGGACAGAGGCATTCTGAGTGAAGAGCAAGGTGTGAGCAACTGCAGAGAAAAACGATATTTCCTCTTCGTTGTAAGAGACAGGTTACAAATATATCATTGTTGAATGCAGAATAGCTGCATTTGACCAGATCCCCATGCCAACCAGGGTTCTTATTTCCTTCAGTTATCACAGGCTGAGTAGGAGGCAAGGAGCAGGCCTGTGCGCTCACTAAAGGCAAAGCCTTTACAACCAAAAGAAGGAAAGAAAAGAAAAAAGCTGGGCTTTTCAAATAAATGAAAACATGCTTTGAGAGAAAAATGACATGAAAAGCAGGATGTTCAATAAATCAAAGCTTACATTTTTCTGATTTACTTAAAATTTACTGATATATCACACTCTTCTGGATTTAATTCATGACTCAAATTATCAATATGGCCTAAGGACCAACAGTCCAAATTTTAAACAAGTTAACCTGTTCAATACAATGGCTCCAGAGACTGCTTTGTGAAGCCTCCTAGGTGGAATGAAAACAATCAGGCTGACTAGTCATCACAAGAGTTGAAAAATTTAGGAAATCCTATATTCTTCTTCAGTAAAAGAAGGTTAGAGATATATTAGAGGCAAAAGCTAAAAAGAGATTGGCATCCTGAACAAATAAGTCTCCAGATATTAGTTCCCAGTTCAGATAGATTACTTGGTACAAAAGATATCTTTTACACATAGAAATTGTCTTTAATAAAAATAATATGACTATTATACACAGGTAATACCAGAGTATTAAAAATAAAATATATTTTCTGCAATTTAATATTAAAAATCTATGGTGGATAAAAAAATTAAAAGACCATAATAAAATATTTTAAATATAATACCAGGGAATGACAGGAAGCTAAGTAAGTCTTTTCCTAGATTTTATAAGTTGTGCCCTATTGCTATTAAGTTCATATCTGTATTTTATTTTGCTAAACAAAAAATTCAAGTGAGGTCATAATTTACCATGTAATTATTTATGTACTACCCTTTTATCTTTGGTTTCCTGTCAATCCAATCATTAAAACCCCAAATATTAATACAGATCCAGCTACCACAAAGCCAAACACTGCTATTAGTAGAAGATGGTATCCATATAACTCTCCCAGGAACACAGATAAGGCAAAAGTGCCATATGTGGTCTCCCTACAAGGCAGAATAAGCAAAACATGTTTTAATCATTAATCTAAAAAACGAAACAAAGTTAAAATCCAGAAAGATGCATTTCTCCCAAAGGACATGTATTACTATTATGCAGGATTTAAAACCTGAGTGTCCAAACTTATATTTTTATGCAGTACAGATATAACATTTTTAATGCAATACAGTTACACTTTAAAAAGCTGGATGTGCTAAGAGCATTCTAAGTAGCTTCAGTTGTGTCTGACTCTTTGGGACTCTATGGACTGTAGCCCACCAGGCTTCTCTGTCCATGAGATTCTCCAGCCAAGAATACTGGAGTGGGTTGTCATACCCTTCTCCAGGAGATCTTTCCAACCCAGGGATTGAACCCGTATCTCTTACATCTCCTGCATTGGCAGGCGGATTCTTTACAATTAGTGCCAACTGGTAAGCCCCAAAAGCAGGACAGAATATATTTTAAAATCTTAAAACACCAAAGAGCCAAGAAGCCCATGAGAAAATATCAAATGAATACTTGGAGAACATGAGAATTCCAAGAGTTAAGCCCAGGGGACCCTGAGATATCTGGTGATCAGAAGAAACAGCTGTGAAACAGAACTGCAGTTTTAGTGCCTTAGAAAGTCAGATGATGGAAGTCTATGCTAACCAAAAGACAAAGATAGAACAGTTCCTACTTTAAACTGAGCTATAATTCTATCCTCAGGGTAAATTAGAGTAAACTAATCATTGTCTCAATTTGTAGTCCAGCTTTACTCCATCTGATGGTCTGCTGCTGAGTCGCTTCAGTCGTGTCCGACTCTGTGCGACCCCATAGACGGCAGCCCACCAGGCTCCCCCGTCCCTGGGATTCTCCAGGCAAGAACACTGGAGTGGGTTGCCATTTCCTTCTCCAATGCATGAAAGTGGAAAGTGAAAACTGAAAGTGAAAGTGAAGTCATGTCCAACCCTCAGCGACCCCATGGACTGCAGCCTACCAGGCTCCTCCATCCATGGGATTTTCCAGGCAAGAGTACTGGAGTGGGGTGCCATTGCCTTCTGCGATCTGATGGTCTAGAAAACCTCAAGTCTTGAACTTGAGGCCTGAGATTTAAACCTCAAATTTAAACTGGTTCCAAGTGGGTCATACCAATAGATTTCAGATATTTAAATTATCAGATACAGACTGCAAAACAGTAATGCTTACTATATTTAATAAATGCCAAGTCTGACAACCTGAGCAAGGAATTAGAAACTATAAAAAGTGACATGCTGTTGCTGCTAAGTCGCTTTAGTCATGTCTGACTCTGTGCGACCCCAGAGACAGCAGCCCACCAGGTGCCCCCGTCCCTGGGATTCTCTAGACAAGAACACTGGAGTGGGTTGCCATTTCCTTCTCCAATGCATGAAAGTGAAGAGTGAAAGTGAAGTCGCTCAGTCATGTCCGATTCCTAGCGACCCCACAGGCAGTTTAAAAAGGAACTAAATAGAAATTCTAGAACTGAAAAATATTGCAACAGAAAGTGAAAATTCAATTGATGAGTCCTATAGTAGATTACAACTAAAGAGCAATTAATTACCTATAGATATATCTGAAGAAAAACCCACAATAAAACACAGAAAGACAAATGGAGGGTAACATGGTAGGAATGAAAATGAAAAAGGAGAAAAAGAAACATAATGGATCAAAAGGAAGACACAAAATAACATGGTAGGTTTAGCTTAACTATGTCATGAGTTACCAATAAGTATAAATAATCTAAATGTTCAAATTAAAGGATAAAGGGTGACAAATTGTATTTCATAATACAACTAAATGCTTCTTTCAAGTGATACATTAAAACAAGAGAATAAGAAAGATTGAAGAAAAGGACATGTAATAACATACCATGCAAACACTAACTGAAAGAATCCATGTCACTAAATTGATATCAGATAAAGTAGACTTCAAGGCAAAAAAAAGCATTACTTGAAATAAAGAGAATCACTTCATAATGATAAAGGCTCAATTCATCAGGAAGATATAAAAAGTCTAATTTTGTATGTACCCAACAATAAGCGATCAAAATACATGACTTGAAAAATGTGCAGAGTTAAAAGGAGAAACAGACAATCGTTGTGGGAGATTTTAACGTACCTCCTCTCTCTTGGTAACTGATAGAAAAAGCAAAAAATAAATACATACTAAGAATATGTACTTATTATTATTTGTTGTTTAGTTGCTAAGTTGTGTCCAACTCTTTGTGACCCCATGGACTGTAGCCCACCAGGGTCCTCTATCCATGGGATTTCCCAGGCAAGAATACAGTGTGGGTTACCATTTCCTTCTCCAGAGGATTTTCCTGACCCAGGGACTGAACCTATGTCTCCTGCATTGCAGGTAAATTCTTTACTGCTGAGCCACCAGAGAAGCCCATATATTTCTATGTCATATATTATATATATACCATATTTATGTGTGTATGTGTTTATGAGTGTGTGTGTGTGCATAGTCTACATGAAGGTTATGTTAAAAATAGCATACTTGACAACTTCAGAATATACATGCTATGGTTTGAGGGTGAATCTAGCTTGATCCACCATGGTTTGAAGGTCTTGAGAAAAGAGATCACAAACTGCAAACAAGAAAATCCAGAGGTTGGGGTGTAAAGTACTGAAGAGAGAGTAGGTAGTGGGAAGGATGAAGCAAGTCCAGTGGAGATTCTTTTTTTCCAGAAAGAACAGGAAAGAGAGGTGGATAATGGAAGGCACTGGGCTCCTCTGTGGATTCCCAGCTACAGGGGCCTCATGTCATATCCATCACACCCTCTACACCACTGAGATGTGGGTCTGTCTCAGCTCTTCATCCAAGAACCCTCTCTTGCTTCCCTCCTGCCCACCTTGACCATCATCCCTTATTCTCATCTTCCTGACATCCTCATCAAAATAGCACATGATCCCATACATGCCAGCCACTGATGCCCCAGTCTTCCAGGCCTTCCCCATGCAACCTCCAGTGTGTCTTCCACACTTTAAAGAGCCCCAGTGAAAGCCCTTTTCATCAGTTCCCACCAGCTCCACTACTTACCTGCTTTGCCGTGTCTCCTATAGAGGGTACTGCCAATTCAGATCCATCTTTGCAAACCTCATTCAGAATACCCCTAATAGAGTAGCAGGGATTCCTTCCTTCCTCCCTCCCTCTATCCTTCTCTCTTTCCTTTCTTCCCTCCCTCCCTCCCTTCTATCCCTCTTTCCTGCCAGCCTTCTTTTATATACTCATGCATTCAAAATTTAACGAGCATCTACCATCTTTCAGAATTTTACCAGGCACTGGGGATAAAGTTGTTAAAAAAAAGAAAAAAGTTCAACAGGGTTCTTGCTCTTCTGTTTTCCAGGGATAAACAATAGACAAGGCTTTATAACCTGGTGTGACGAGTTTCTTGGATGGGGTTGGGTGTCATGCAGTCAACCCCACAAGGCAGGCATGGAGAAACTATGGCAGGTCACTTAGGAGGTTCTCTGGGACCCAAAAGGCAGCACAAGCACTGAGGAAGGACATTAAATTTGGACATACTTCTCATGACACAGGAATACCACCCAGCCGCGCACCTCCATGCTGGAAGACTAAGGCCTTGAGTCCTTCACACCTGTAGAGATCCCCAGCTCTGTGCCCTTCCCCCAGGTGCATCCATCTGCTGCCCACAGCCCAGCCCTGGACAAATCTTTCAGTGACGGCTATAGCACTGAAGAGCAAGGTCTTTGGCCAGTAACACAATCTGCTCCAGGCTGGCCCCACTGGCTCCCGGCTACTAGCGTGAACTTGTTGGGAGCCGACCTCTCACGTGAGGAATTCCCTGGTCTTCCCTGGCCCAACCAGGGGTAGGGTCTGGCCAGGGGTATATTATCTGCCACTGGCTGATCTCACTTCAAATGAATATCACTAACTGTTCTTGGGGCCTTCGGGTGCCCCACCCTCATACTCTGTTTTCCTTGTTCATTTACTTTCCAACTCTCCTGATTTCTCTTCTCTCTTGCAACATTTCCTGTCCTCACTCTGAGCTAATAGCTTTGTTTACTGAGTTGCTAAAGATACAAAAGCAGTGGAAGAGGACTTCCTTTTGTTCCCGTCATCACAACTTCCCACCTGCCCACACCTGTGGCTCCAACTTTACCTCCTGTTTCTATGGGCACTAGCAAAGCTGCTTCCTCACTACATCTCTCTTTCCCATTTCCCAGGACATTGATTCTTTTTTTTTTTTTTAGCATCTACCATCTTTCAGAATTTTACCAGGCACTGGGGATAAAGTTGTTAAAAAAAAGAAAAAAGTTCAACAGCGTTCTTGCTCTTCTGTTTTCCAGGGATAAACAATAGACAAGGCTTTATAACCTGGTGTGACGAGTTTCTTGGATGGGGTTGGGTGTCATGCAGTCAACCCCACAAGGCAGGCATGGAGAAACTATGGCAGGTCACTTAGGAGGTTCTCTGGGACCCAAAAGGCAGCACAAGCACTGAGGAAGGACATTAAATTTGGACATACTTCTCATGACACAGGAATACCACCCAGCCGCGCACCTCCATGCTGGAAGACTAAGGCCTTGAGTCCTTCACACCTGTAGAGATCCCCAGCTCTGTGCCCTTCCCCCAGGTGCATCCATCTGCTGCCCACAGCCCAGCCCTGGACAAATCTTTCAGTGACGGCTATAGCACTGAAGAGCAAGGTCTTTGGCCAGTAACACAATCTGCTCCAGGCTGGCCCCACTGGCTCCCGGCTACTAGCGTGAACTTGTTGGGAGCCGACCTCTCACGTGAGGAATTCCCTGGGTCTTCCCTGGCCCAACCAGGGGTAGGGTCTGGCCAGGGGTATATTATCTGCCACTGGCTGATCTCACTTCAAATGAATATCACTAACTGTTCTTGGGGCCTTCGGGTGCCCCACCCTCATACTCTGTTTTCCTTGTTCATTTACTTTCCAACTCTCCTGATTTCTCTTCTCTCTTGCAACATTTCCTGTCCTCACTCTGAGCTAATAGCTTTGTTTACTGAGTTGCTAAAGATACAAAAGCAGTGGAAGAGGACTTCCTTTTGTTCCCGTCATCACAACTTCCCACCTGCCCACACCTGTGGCTCCAACTTTACCTCCTGTTTCTATGGGCACTAGCAAAGCTGCTTCCTCACTACATCTCTCTTTCCCATTTCCCAGGACATTGATCCTTTTTTTTTTTTTTTTTTTTGAGTGATGTGTCCCTACTATGGTAAAGTGAAAATCACAAAGAGATGTTTCATATAGAACATTGGAGAGGGATGTCCTTGGTGATCCAGTCATTAAGATTCCAGGCTTCCATTTCCAGGCACAGGTTTGATCCTTGTTCAGGAAACTAAGGGGCTTCCCAAACGGTTCAGGGTTTAAGAACCCACCCACCAATGCAGTAGACATGGGTTTGATCCTTGGGTCAGGAAGATCCCCTGGAGAAAGAAATGGCAACCCACTCCAGTATTCTTGTCTGAAAAGTCCCATGGACAGAGAAGCCTGGCAGGCCACAGTCCCTGTGGTCACAAAGAGTCAGATATGACTGAGCGACAGAGCAAGCACAGGGAACCATGATCCCCTAAGCCATGTGGTGTGGCCAAAACACAAAAAGCAACAACAGGAAAAATGGGGAGAATCACTCAAAACATTTATCCTAAGGGTTAAACGTAAGTTTGGAGGTAAAATAGTCACAAGGCTTGTATCCACAATGGAACATCTCCCTGGGGTCACACGTGGAGACAGGCAAGCCATAGACTATAGGGCACCCCCAGTAAGATGCTTAAATCAGGGGTCCTGGGGATGCTGCAGGTTGACATAGAGAAGAGGGGCTCCTGGGCCTGCTCCAAGCCAGCCCTGCTGCAGAGCCTCTGTGTAGCAGTCAGTGCGATAGTCAGCCACATCCCAGAGGCTACCAAGAAACAGGGGACAGCCAGCACTGAAATACTTCAACACAACACCAGCCATCAACACCAAACGCTAAGTCACCAGACAAATGTGCGACTAAGGAGGTGAGGGACGTTTAGACACAGACTTCCTGGCCCAGGTCATTCAATGCTAGGTCTGCCTCCAAGGGCACATGACTGTGAAGCCCAGTGATGGCTAGGTGGCTATGGTTAGTCTGGGAATTCATTTCAATCCATCCACAATGAGCATGCAGGATTCTTTCTAAAAGAAAGCCTACTCTGGGGCCAAGGGCTAGGGATGGGGACGGGAGGAACTCTAGTAATGACTATCACTTGCCATGATCAACAAATGGACTTCCATTTAAACAGCCCAGATGTCCAGATTATCTTATATTGGTTGGGAGAAAGCAGACATTGGAACAATTGCTGAAAGCTCTGAAGGCATTTTCTTTATTAAGTCTGATAACTCAGACTGAGCTGGGGCTTTTAGTAAAAGGCAGGCAGATCCTTCTTACACAAATAAGAGAACATGAATCACCTATTACAGAGCCTTGCAAAGAGAGGACACTTGATCAACTGTGGCTAAAAATACATTGAACGGTAGCATATATTCTATTCTGCTGCATAACGTCCATCACAGTGAGAACAATCTCTAAAAGTCAACTGTATATTGAAATGTACTACCGAACCTGAAAGGGAAACGAAACCTAGTTTAAGGATGGTTGGAGTTTCTGTTTCACTGTGCTGACAGACAAGAAACCTGAAGTCTCTTCTGAGCACCATTTACCTTCTTGTTAAACAGCAACAGCATACAGTGAAGAATGAGTTTTAGCTCTACTTTCACTTAAAGTCATTTTCGTCACCTAGTGAAAACAGAACCGTATCCTCTCTCGAGAAAAGGGGCATCTGTTTAGCAAATGGAAAGTAGCTGGCGTTTTCCCTTTTTCTCGTTAACAGAACATCAATCTTGTTCTGGGAGACAGCGCATCCCTAGCCCCAGGGGATGAATCATAACTGATGTAGTCATTTATTGTGATGGCACGTCCCAGACTCCCTGCAGCTAGGATTGGCCTCTGTCTGTTCTAGCCGCTCAAGTGGAAATAGAAGTCTGCAGTCTTCTGGCAAAGATTTTGCTTTTTCTTTTTTTGCCAACATCCATTATTATTTTTTAAATTATACACATACGAACAGATGTGAAGTGACATCTCATTCTGTTTTTTTAACTTTAATTTTTTAATTGAAGTCCAGTTGATTTCCAGTGTTTCAGGTATACAACAAAGTGAGTTGGCTCTCTCCATATATAAACATATAAGTATATATATACTTTCCATATTCTTTTCCATTACAGCTTATGATAATATATTCAGTATAGTTCCCTGTGCTATACACTAGGCCCTTGTTGTTTATCTATTTTACATACGAAAAGCGAAAGTGTTAGGCTCTCAGTCCTGTCTGACTCTTTGCAACCCCATGGACTGTAGCCTTTGACTAAAGCCCTTGACTGTGCGGATCACAACAAACTGTGGAATATCCTTAATGAAGTGAGAATACCAGTCACATTACCTGCCTCCTGAGAAACCTGTAAGCAGGACAAGAAGGGACAGTTAGAACTGGACATGGAACAACAGACTGGTTCAAAATTGAACGCACGTCAAGACTGTATATTGTCACCCTATTATTTAACTTAAATGCTGAGAATATCATGGGAAATGCTGGGCTGGATGAAGCACAAGCTGGAATCAAGATTGCCAGAGAAAATATCAACAACCTCAGATATGCAGATGATACCACTTTAATTGCAGAAGTGAAGAGCTTCTTGATGAAAGTAAAAGAGGAGAGTGAAAAAGCTGGCTTAAAACTCAACATTCAGAAAACTAAGATCGTGGCATTCAGTCTTATTACTTCATGGCAAATAGATGGGGAAAAGGTAGAATTCGTGTCAGATTTCATTTCCTTGGGCTCCAAAATCAATGCAGACAGTGACTGCAGCCATGAAATTAAAAGACACTTGCTCCTTGAAAGGATAGCTATGACAAACCTAGACAGTGTATTAAAAAGTAGAGACATCACTTTGCCAACAAAGGTCTGTCTAGTCAGAGCTATGGTTTTTCCAGTAGTCATGTATGGATGTGAGTTGGACCATAAAGAAGGCTGAGTGCTGAATAATTGATGCTTTCAAACTGTGGTACTTGAAAAGACTCTTGAGAGTTTCTTGGACTGCAAGGAAGTCAAACCAGTCCATCCTAAAGGAAATCAGTCCCATATATTCATTGCAAGGACTGTTGCTAAAGCTGACACTACAATACTCTGGTCACCTGATACGAAGAGCTGACTTATTGGAAAAGACCCTGATGCTGGGAAAGACTGAAGGCAGGAGGAGAAGGGGGTGACAAAGGATGAGATGGTTGGATGGCCTCACTGAGTTTGAGCAAGTGGATATGAGTTTGAGCAAACTCAGAGAGATAGTGAAGGACAGAGAAGCCTGCCCTGCTGCACTCCATGAGGTCACAAAGAGTCAGACACGACTTAGCGACTGAACAACAACAGTGGACTGCAGCCCACCAGGCTCCTCTGTCCATGGGATTTCCCAGGCAAGAATACTGGAGTGGGTGCCATTCGTTTCTCCATGGGATCTTTCCAACCCAGGGACTGAACCTGGGTCTTTTGCATTGCACGTAGATTCTTTACTGTGTGAGTACCATATAGTGGTCAGTTTTTGTTAATCTCAAATTCTAAATTTATCCTTTTCCTACCAACTCCAAGATTTTGCTTCCTGATAAAAGAAGCAAGCAAAGAAGGAGAGCTGGCTTTTGTTATTCCTTGCCCAGCCCCCTTGGTTTTGAATGTGGCCACGATGCCTAGAGCTGCAACAGCAGCCTTGCAATGATGAATTGATGCTGTCAGAAGCTGATGGGCTGAGGGTGACAAGGCAGAGGGGCAGAACAGCCAGGACCTTGCTGCTGCTGCTGCTAAGTCGCTTCAGTCGTGTCCGACTCTGTGCGACCCATAAACGACAGGCCACCAGGCTCCCCCATCCCTGGGATTCTCCAGGCAAGAACACTGGAGGGGGTTGACATTTCCTTCTCCAATGTATGAGAGTGACTTCAACTCAGTCATGTCCAACTCTTCATGACTCCATGGACTGCAGCCCACCAGGCTCCTCCATCCACAGGATTTTCCAGGCAAGAGTGCTGGAGTGGGGTGCCATTGCCTTCTCCGGCCAGGACCTTGAGGGCATGACTATCTTGCTGGACCCCAACCCCAAATGGATAACTTGTACACTTCTTATTTAGTAAGTAATGAAGGTTCTTTGAGATTCAGCCATTCTTGGCTGAGCTTTCTTTTGCTAGCAGCCAGAAACACTTCCAACTGATACACAGACACTTTATGACTGGCTCCATGACTGCCTATATGACAAAGGTCCGTCTAGTCAAAGCTATGGTTTTTCCAGTAGTCATGTATGGATGTGAGAGTTGGAGCATAAAAAAGCTGAGTGCTAAAGAATTGATGGTTTTGAACTGTGATGGAGAAGACTATTGAGAGTCTCTTGGACTGCAAGGAGATCAAACCAGTCCATCTTAAAGGAAATCAGTCCCGTATATTCATTGGAAGGACTGTTGCTAAAGCTGAAACTCCAATGCTTTGGCCATTTGATGCAAGGACTGACTCATTGGAAAAGACCCTGATGCTGGGAAAGATTGAAGGCAGGAGGAGAAGGGGCGACAGAGGATGAGATGGTTGGATGGTATCACTGACTCGATGGACATGAGTTTGAGCAAGCTCCAGGAGTTAGTGATGGACAGGGAAGTTTGGCATGCTGCCATCCTGGGGTGACAAAGAGTTGAACAGAACTGAGTGACTGGACTGAACGGAACTGATATACCTGATATATAAATTTATTGATGGGGCTTCTGTGGTGGCTTAGTGGTAAAGAATCTGCCTGCCAATGCAGAAAACACGAATTTGATCTCTAGTCCCAGAAGATCCCACATGCCGCAGACCAACTAAGTCTATGAGCCGCAACTTCTGAGCCTGAAAGTTGGAACTACTGAAGCCCGCTCACTGACAGCCCATGTCCCACAACAGGAGAAGCCACCGCAATGAGAAGACTATGCGCCTCTGATAGAGAATAGCACCCGGCTCGCTTCAACAACTAGAGAAAAGCCTGCACAGCAACAGAGACCCAGCACAGCCAAAAATAAATAGATGAAACTATTAAATTTAACTACTGCTCAATTTACCATATTTGCTTTATCTCTCTGCATGTCTTTTCAGTATATATTGAAATTAAGTTGTCAATATCATAACTTACCCCTTCAGCATTTACTTCTAAAGGTAACCAAATTTTCCTTCATGACTACAATGCCATTCACTCTCCTAAAAATATTACTAATTCTCTGATAGTATCCGAGAACTAGTCCATATTCAGTTTCCTCTATTATACCCCAAATATCTTTCCATAGTTGGTGAAAAATTCCATTTGAATGGTACAAATGGGACTTGGGGTTTTGTTTTACTTTTTCTTCTTCTTAACCAGCCCCTTCTCCTGCAACAACAGAGATTCATTGTCCAGCCCATGATGGTTTCTGAGCCCAAGAGATTCTGGCAAGACTTGAATAAGGCTTTGGAGTTAAGACTGTACCAAATAACCTTGGGCACACATCTTTCATTTGGAAACCTATTTGGGCTTGGGCTTCTGATGTCCTAACACTCTTCTCAATAAGATATGGAGGCAAAGGACTCTGGACACTGTGTTGTAAAGCTGTCGATGAGGCAGGCTGCTTGGGTTTGGGGATCAACCTAACTTTACTTCCCTTTCCCAAAATGACACTCTACATCCCACTCCACAATTTACATGTAGTAGTGGGACAAAATGAACAAGGAGATGACATGTTTTACCCACAGCTGTAGTAATTACAATGCTAATTGTGCATTTTAAGTAGTCAACACCCTTTGTGGCTGCACTCTTTATAAACATAATTAGGATAAAATTTAGATGCACCTACACTCTGAGAGATGGGTAAACAAAGCTAATTGCTTTGTGACATGTAAATTAATGAAATCAAATGAGATTTTTGTAGCACATTCTTGCATAAGGGACGAATGCTGCTTAATTATCTTTGCTTATTTTTTTAGCCTCCTATTTTACTTAATTAAAACCATTATGCTCAGAGGAACTAGACAATTTCACATTGCTGATGTCAACGTGGCAGTTATTGCCTCCACAGGAGCAATGTGTCCCCGTCTCAAGTAAAGCTCTAGAATAATGTCTAATTGGAGACCTACCTAAACAAGTCTTCTCTCTCTTCATGTGCCTGGTGCTTGCAGTTCTAATCTGTTTCTCTTGATTTCCAGAATTTTCAGTGTCATTTAATTCTCTCACCATTAGTATATGCTGAAAGAAAAAGATTTCAAATAATGAAAAATGTATTTAAACTACTATAGTATGAACATAAAATGGAAGAAGTCAATGTGTTTTAACTTAATTCCAGATTCCTCAAAAACCATTAATATTTCATTCATTTCAGCTGCAGGAAGTTAATCATGTAATCCATTAGAAGTGCTTTATTACACATGAAGAAAGTCATAGCAGCTGCTGCTGAAAGCTATCGGTTTATTATTAATGCCCTAAACCCCATTATTTGGGGGTAAACCTTCAGCCAGCTATAATCAGAGACTCAAAAACTCACTACACACAAAAAATAGAGATAAGTTTTGACTAAATCATCTGTGTCACCATTCACCTGAGGAACAATAATATAATTTCTCCATTTTTAACATGTTATTTTTTTCGACTTTTTCAGAAGGTCACGTTTCTTAAGCTTGAAATAATGAATGCAACTCATAAAGCCTTTATTATGTTTTCACAAACATATCCCCAAGAAGCAAATATGTGCTTCTGCTAACGACTGTTTTACCTCTAGGCGGAGTGAAAGCAAGGCATTTCTAAAACCTTGACATTCTGCTTACCGAACAGGGACAGCAGGAAGCTGTGGTTCCTCCGCTGGACTCCCAAAGGTTGTGCAGAAAGATGAATCACAGAGCAGCGCCGTGAACAGCACGAGGACCATATCCACGCATTGCCACCATGGGCCGCTTTGTGTGGAAAGTGCTAGATTTACAAATGTGTCTTGTGGGCTACAGAAAGAGAGGCCAGTCCCTTGGACTGCAAGGAGATCCACCCAGTCCATTCTGAAGAGGATCAGCCCTGGGATTTCTTTTGAATGATGCTAAAGCTGAAACTCCAGTACTTTGGCCACCTCATGTGAAGAGTTGACTCATTGGAAAAGACTCTGATGCTGGGAGGGATTGGGGGCAGGAGGAGAAGGGGACGACAGAGGATGAGATGGCTGGATGGCATCACGGACTCGATGAACGTGAGTCTGAGTGAACTCCGGGAGATGGTGATGGACAGGGAGGCCTGGCGTGCTGCAATTCATGGGGTCACAAAGAGTTGGACACGACTGAGCGACTGAACTGAACTGAACGTTTAGTAGCAGCTGTGGCCCAGCAAAGCCTCTTCTTTTTTTTGTCATTTCTGTCCCAAGATCTTTGAGCAGTGAGTAAAAAAATACTTGAGGTCCTGATTCACTTTGGTAATGACCTATATAACACTTCTCTCAGACAGGCATAGATTCTTGGGACCATCTTCCTGTTTAGTTCATACACCTAGCTTGAAGAGTTAGTTGAAAAAAATCTAAGATGACAAAGCTTTTATTGAATAAATGTGCTACTGAAGAAAACCAAAAAGATATCATAAAGTGTTCAATGACACAATCCAGATAAATTATTTAAATTTTGATGCAAATGCTTCAGCTTAAATAAATGGCTTTGTTTGCGGAACGGGTATGATACTGCACATTCGTTTGAACTTCTTAACGCATCTGAAAGTGCTGTTGCCCTGGTAACTGGGGAGCTCCACAGAGCTGAGTGATCCCGCTGGCAGCAGAGGTAACATAAGCTCCGCGGGGGCAGGGCTCACATCCACTGTATTCACCACCCTCTCTCAGGTCCCAGGCACAGGGTTAGGCATAGAGCAGGCACTCGAGAAATGAGCCTATTTGCTGTATTTACAAGTGTAAGAATGGCAATCGGACCAGGCCCCGAGCTTGTAGGGCAAAGAATAAAAAGGACATGTCACCACTTTACCTTTGATGCACACGTGTGTGACACCACATGGATGAGAAAGGGGCAGGGGGAGTTGTTCTATTTTGAGCAGAAAATATTCACAAGTATATGGAAAGAGTAACACAACTTTGAGACCACAGGTGGTTTCCCTAAACAGGATTTGGCAGGAATCAGAAAAGCCAATTTAGCTCTCTTGGCAGAAACTTGATGGCACTTAGGAACGGGAGACGAATTTTACAGCACTTCATCAAATAGCATACCCACACATACTGTATTATTGATGTATATAAACACATAAGTGTATGTTTGTATATTTCCAACAAAGGTCCCTGAGATCTGCCTCAGGCCTTTCATGAAGAATTGAGTTGCTTTGGTCATCAACAGAGAAGTAACAAAACCATCCCTAAAGTCTGGGGAGAAATGGAGCGTGGAGAGAAAACTGTTTCTTATTTAGCATAAGAAGACGTTTCCTAAAAATTACCCTTTTCTACATAAACTATAAGAATCATTTCAAAATTTACCACTTCATGCTTTCCACACCTTTAATAAAACTGACATATCCAAAGTCAATATTGGAAGAGAAAAGGGATTATTTACTCATCCCCAAGGAAGCAGCTTTTCTCTTTTAAAAGATGTTTCTTCTTCTTGTTGTTGTTGTTAAGGAAAGGGAAAGGGTAATTGGGGAATCATTGTGAGATGGGTCTTTCCTCTCAAAGGAGAATATTTTCCCCTAACTGCTTGTTGCTGATAGAATGATGCACCTGATTTAGTGACCCATTGGCAACTGAAGCCTTAAACATTCAGCGGTGAATTCATAGAGGACAATTAAAAAAAAAACTGTAGCTTTACTCTTTTAAACTGATTCTTAAATAATTAACCCATAAGTAGATTCTCCTCATAAAAATACAAACAATACCCCATAAGGACAAACTCTCCTTTGATTACTACCCCTAGATCTAGAGTCCTCTCCAGAGGTAAACACTGTTATCAGGGTGCCACGCAACTTGACTTGGCCCATGGAAAATGTACATTATTCATTTTGGTTTACATAAACGGCTTCATTCTCTCTTGTACTGTTTGGCAACTGCTGTTTGAATTCATGTGCCTGGAATGTTGTCATGTTTGTGTGTGTATTTATATAAATAAATAGTTCTACCTTATTAATTCTCTTCGGTGCATGTCTGTTCCCTGTAACTGAGTGGATAGCTTGCGTATGTCTGAGAAGAACCCCTTACCCTTTCTGTCTTTTGCAGAAACAGTTATCTTGTGGGAGGAAATGTCACTAGTTTGAGAGTTTGGAGATGTGTTCTTTGGTTCTACCACTTCTGACTAGAAGTAGACCAGGAGAACTCAGTCTCCTTATCTATTAAACAAGAGATTTGGATCATAGTATCTAAAGCTAAAAGGGAGAGCTACAATAAACAGTGTTTTGGATATTGTGACAGCAAAACCACTTCTCTCCCAGCTATCGGAATGAGGAAAATTGTGTGAGTGGGCAAAAGCTGATGATTCCTTAAGAGGTTCTTCCTGCAAAGAGGTATATGCTTTCCGCAGAGTTCAGCCCATTCATAAACTAAAGTCTGGCTTATCTCATTCTTTTCATGTTCTCAAAGTAATCAATAGTATTTATTTGAAATCACAACAGTCAAAATGTTTTTGAATACTCACAGATATGGAAATGTTTCTAGCAGAATTTAGTTGAAAATAATTGCATCTGGCCTGTCCACTGGGTAGGAGTTAAGACGTTAGATGGGAGATTTGGGCAAAGCTAAAAGGGAGAGATTTCTGTGCCCTAAGGAGGCTCATTCAATTGAATGAACACGCACTATGTCCAGCGGTGAGGCTACTAAAGAACAAAGACAACTAGCTTTGTACCTCCAAAATCTTAGCCATTGTCTGTTCTCCACTCAAAAGGTGTCTGCATTCTGGAGTTGTTCTCTTGTTCCAGTCCATTCCCCAGGTACTTTGCTACTGGAGATTTCAGAGGAAGCCTTGAAGAACTATTTGTCAGCATGTCAACATCGCCACCAGGAATATTTAATCAGTAAAGGAGAGAGGGGTGGTTGACAGTAACCATTTCATGGCTCTTATTATTTTATTATCTTATCTGGAAGGTATCTTAAAATTATCATTACTCATACCAGAAAGAAATATTCTTCCACCAGAAAACAGAAAACAGGGACCTATTATGGTATGGATGAGAGTGATAAAATGTGGAGTGTGTGGGAGGCTGAATGTGAAGACTGCAGTGTGCGATGAGAAAGAGGGGGAAGACCCAGAAAACCGTCACCTATCTCCTTTCCTTTACCCTCAGAACTGCAGTAGGTGGTAAAGACTCGGGGAGTCTGTACTGTGACTGCCCAGAGTCCCTGTTGCTAAGCCCTCAGGGAAGTTCTGCCCCTGTCCACACCCCCTCATTCTGTTAGACCAGTTCACGTCCCCACCCACATACCCGCTCCCTAGTAGCAGTCCTAGAACTCCAAGGTTGAGGGGCTCCAGAAATAATTTATTTCATTCCCAGGATCAGCCTTGTCTATGGAGTTAGAGATACAAGCACAGAACCTCCCAACCCCATCTGACTCTCCAAGTTGACTAGAGAAGTCAGTTTTTAGTCTCCAGTACTTAGACTCTCTGCCTGCCTGCATCAAACAGTTACAGTAAAGTAGGTACTGGAAGACTCTAGTGTTCTTTCGTAGAACATTAAACATAAATCCATGAAGGGCTTAAGCAAATCTCCCCACCCATAATCTCCCACACCTTCCCCCAGTCTTTCTACACTAGTCACGACAGTTTGGAGCCTACAGAAATCACGATGAGTGGTCCTAAGGACAACTGTAATGCTGTTCCCTTGGTTTCCTTGCAAGTCCCTTTTCCTTGGCAGTGACTTCCCTCTGTGCCTTCCCACTGCCTCTGAGGCTAAGGGTCTGATTCTGGAGCTCCCCACAGCAGGAGAACCTTCTCAGTTTCACTACTCTTGATAGCGCCCCTTCCCAGGGTTGCTCTTAATGGTCTAGACCACAAAGAAAAAGATGGTGTAAATGCACACACCCTCATCTCTGAGCCTCAGGACCAGATGCCTGCCCTATACCTCCCATAAGACAGCGCCTAAGGGTAACAATGTTTTTTAAAATTTTGTTTTAATGATATATTTTCAAGTTCTGTTAGATGAAAGCAGGTTGGTGATTTTCAGGTGGTTATGTTTTTCCTGAAGCACCCCAAATCTCCCCATATTACCCTGCCAATAATAGACACTCATTATTCTATGAACTTCGTTAATATCTCTTTCATTCTGAACATTTGAGGGCTGAAATCAGGGGATGAAATTGCTGTATGCTTCCAATTCAGAGAGATAGAACAGATTACAAGTTATAAATCAATTTTTATGTAAAACAACTTTAAATTATCAGTACATTAAAATTGGATTATATGGGCACTTTGGCAAAAACACTTTGGACTTTAAAAAGCAGTCATTAAAACTACTATATCTGTGTTTGGCTGAAATTCTCAAAAATATTCCATGTATGCTGTTCGTGTATATATATACTTCTTTTCTCACGAATCATCCCACACATATTAATTGATTTCAGAAAAAGCATTGACTAGAATCTTGAAACTACCTTTTTAAGTGAAAATATTTGAGTTATCAAAAACTCCATTCTAAATTTCATTTTAGATAGGGATTAGAATGACAATGTGTATTGCATATGGGTATGAATTTTTCTTTCGTAGAACATTAAACATAAATCCATGAAGGGCTTAAGCAAATCTCCCCACCCATAATCTCCCACCACCTTCCCCCAGTCTTTCTACACTAGTCACGACAGTTTGGAGCCTACAGAAATCACGATGAGTGGTCCTAAGGACAACTGTAATGCTGTTCCCTTGGTTTCCTTGCAAGTCCCTTTTCCTTGGCAGTGACTTCCCTCTGTGCCTTCCCACTGCCTCTGAGGCTAAGGGTCTGATTCTGGAGCTCCCCACAGCAGGAGAACCTTCTCAGTTTCACTACTCTTGATAGCGCCCCTTCCCAGGGTTGCTCTTAATGGTCTAGACCACAAAGAAAAAGATGGTGTAAATGCACACACCCTCATCTCTGAGCCTCAGGACCAGATGCCTGCCCTATACCTCCCATAAGACAGCGCCTAAGGGTAACAATGTTTTTTAAAATTTTGTTTTAATGATATATTTTCAAGTTCTGTTAGATGAAAGCAGGTTGGTGATTTTCAGGTGGTTATGTTTTTCCTGAAGCACCCCAAATCTCCCCATATTACCCTGCCAATAATAGACACTCATTATTCTATGAACTTCGTTAATATCTCTTTCATTCTGAACATTTGAGGGCTGAAATCAGGGGATGAAATTGCTGTATGCTTCCAATTCAGAGAGATAGAACAGATTACAAGTTATAAATCAATTTTTATGTAAAACAACTTTAAATTATCAGTACATTAAAATTGGATTATATGGGCACTTTGGCAAAAACACTTTGGACTTTAAAAAGCAGTCATTAAAACTACTATATCTGTGTTTGGCTGAAATTCTCAAAAATATTCCATGTATGCTGTTCGTGTATATATATACTTCTTTTCTCACGAATCATCCCACACATATTAATTGATTTCAGAAAAAGCATTGACTAGAATCTTGAAACTACCTTTTTAAGTGAAAATATTTGAGTTATCAAAAACTCCATTCTAAATTTCATTTTAGATAGGGATTAGAATGACAATGTGTATTGCATATGGGTATGAATTTAATAAAGTAATTTCTTTCAAATTATAATTTGTTTCCATTGTGACCAACAGCCTTCTAGGTGTGGTGAAAGATGAATAAGTGAAATTGAATTAGGTCTAACATTCTTTCTTTCTCATCTTCATTCATGTGTAACCCTTTCCAGTAGTGGGCTCTATTAAAATGTAGTTCAAATAGAGTTGTTTATTTGTAAATGCTAGTGTGCAGAGACATCCCCAGAGGTTTCAGGACCAGCAAGTCAGTCCCAACAAGTGCTGAAACCAGCTCATCCCTCTGGGAGCCCAAGCCCCAGAAGCCGGCAAGCATGAGGGATATCTCAAGTTAAAGACCTCTCTTCCATCTGTACCTCTCCCCTGTGAACTGTTTTGCCTTCATTTTTGTTTTAATCACTCTGTGAATTTCAAGCATTCTTGTCATTTTTTTTGTCGTCCTCACATAAGCCTTATTTCGGCCCCAACGGAGAGGCAAATAATCCTGAAAAGTTCTGGAAGCATCATTTCTACCTTGTAAGGAATCATCATATTTCTTCTCCTCAAATTCATTCATCACTACTTAACTAGTCACCATGATTTAATTTTCCACCCCTGTAGAACTCTTTATTGCTATTCCTCTAATCAATAACACACAGGAAATGGTGCAGGGCAAAGAGAGCACCCAACACCCAAGGAAGAGAGGCTGTTTTTATTACTGTCATTTCCTTATGTTGAACACGCTGTGATATCCTGCTAGCTGAGCTCTGTGGTTACTACTATAATTGAAATGAAAAAAAAGATTCCAAGTTCTTCAAAATTTGCATTCTCAAAGGCTGTCTTCCTGAATTTCTACATTTAAAAAACAATCTTCTGACAACGAAGATCATACTTAAATTGGCTTTGCAAATTCCAGCAAGAAATTGAGTCCATATCACTTGAGGATCTATTCTGTCAACTTCCCTTGCTTCTCCCTAGTCAAAAAGACAAACCATTTAAAAATTTGATATAATTTAAAAATATTAAAAGGGGTCCAACATACAGCAAGCTAGGCTCCTGGGAGTTTTTGTACAGAAGGAGAAAGGGAAGAAAGGAAACAATACTAAGGGCTGGGAGAGGAAAATTTCTATATTGAACACATGCCTGTAAAGCAAAGCAAAGCAAGGATTAGCAGACGGACTGCAGTTCTGGTTTAGCGGTATATATGGTTCCTGTGGTAGCACTCTGTTACAGAAGAAGGTTGTCCAGATAGTCCCAAACAAGTGTGTATTTTTTAGACTATGAACAAATTTTAGACTATGAATAAAATTTTAAATGTGATCAAAGAAAACTTGCAGTCTCCTCCCCCAAGAATACGTCCTTGAAAGCAGCCAGATTTGAGAAACCTTGTGCTGAGGGATTTTCTCCCTCTCTTTTGTTTTTCTCCACCCTGTGAAAACTTAATTCTTACTGTGAAGTTTGTTCTAGAATTGCAAGATGAAGTTCCATTCCTTCTGCAGTCTCTAGTGTGAATGGATAACTTCTTTCCTAATAAAAAGTACCCATAGATGACACAGTGATTTTCTCAAGATTTTAAGAAATAGTAGTAAGTGCAAAACATACCAAATTATTGTTTGTTCCCTACTATTAGAAATGAACTAACTAACTCTGAATTAATTTGCTCATAATGACCACTATAGAGCTATTTTAAGGTCACATATTCAAGGTTGCATGAATTTCTTTCACATGAAAATTAAGTGTCCAGGCTAAGGCATGTAACCATCTGGCAATACTCTTACTCCAGGAAGAAAAGTGGACTTTGGTTGCAGTTTATCTGCATACTCCTGACTTGAAGTCTCTGAACATGTCTGCACCTTAACTCTGCTTTTTGTACAATTCTCTTTAGTTACTGCATGTATTAAAAAAAAAAAAGTTACACTGAGCATTTCCTGGCAGAAAAGAGAAAGACCTGTCTCATTCCCATCTCCTGTCCTAAGCTTCTCTGCCATCTGTGAAGGAGTCTTCTCTGACAGTCTGGGAGTTCAAAGTACAAATCTACCATTTGTTAGCTCTGAACATTAGGCCAAAGTACAAATCTACCATTTGTTAGCTCTGAACATTAGGCAAATGACTTAACTTCTCTATGCCAAATGTTTTCAATAAATATTGAATCAGTGTGTGCCAAGCTGTTTCCTAAGGGGTGAGGAAGACAAAGCCCTTACTAAGCTCTCATTATTATGAAAGGAGAAATAATGAACAGATGGATAAACAGGCATTTAATAATGTCAAGTGGCCCTAAGTACTGTGCAGAAAAGTAAAGCATGGTGAAAGGAAGAGGGAGACAGGGAAGCTATTTTAGACAGAGCCATTGGGAAGGGCTGTCCGGGGTGTGAGGCAGGGTCAGAAACTAAATGAAGTAAGGGAGTAAGTCTGACTTAAAGGAGAGAAAAGTGATGCAGATGGCAGCCAGCGGAAAGCCCGTGTGGCCACAGTGATGCCACACTGGGCAGAGTCGGAGATGAGGGCAGGCAGGCACAGGTGGCCAGGGCATGTCTGCTTTGTGGCCACTGTGGGACTTCAGAATTTATGCAGTAGTTGGAAAGTTATCAGAAGAGTGACATGATTGGATTTCACGTTATAAAAATGGCTCGGGTTGATTTCAAGAATGGACTATATGGGGGTAACCATGGAAGCAGCAAAACCAGAAAGGAACTTATGGCTGTGACAAGGGATGATGGTTGCTCACTACTGTACACCACGAGGTAATGGTGCCATAGTGAGAATAAACTGGGATAATACATGTTGGTGGCGTAACCTAGCACCTAGCATGTAGTGATAACTCAGTGTTACCATCATCACTGTTGTTATCATCATGATTTTGAGATAATTCTTCTCCCCCAACTGTAGCTACTTTTCCAAGCTTTGGCACTCCCCTTGCTCAGGGGTACCACATACTCCTTTATCCTCCCTAAACATTTCTTTCTGCATTCTAGAGCAGACTTGCATATGAAAAGGTTTATGGGTTTGGTCAAAGATGTTCAGAATGCTTTGTCAAAACTATTGGGGCAGCTGATAATGAGGGTGCATTTCTGGATGTTGCAATGACTGGGGGCCAGTGCCAGTACATAGTGGGTGAGGTCTGGGAATGCTAAGTGAGTCAAATTCTGCACAGTAAATGATTTCCTATCCCAACTGCCCATGCTAGCCCTATGGAAAACATCTAGGTGGCAGGAAAGTCTTCATGCAAATTGTATATGGCTAACTTCAGGGAGGTGGTATACCAGCAGATGGGAGACCTGGGGATGCTGGGGCAGAAGAAAGAGCCTCAGGTTGAGGGGTAGCTGTTTCAACTCTAAAAATACAAGTCATGTGAATTTTGATCATTCATTCATTCATTGTTGTCCAGCCTCAGCATCCTTAACCATAAACTGGGAGAATTTTTACTACCTCTTTGGAAAAGTTAAGAGAATTCAATAAGATAATGCCTGTGTATGCATTTATTAAACTGCAAATCATTATGAGGCTAAACAACCAGTCTCTCTGCACACACAAGATGCTAATATATTCTCTGCCCTGGAGAATTTATAACCCAATCATTATTAAAGGAGAGCTACAAGCTCCCATTAGAGAAGAAAGTAGGAAAAGTGCTTTCAAAATCATAGGCTGGGTTTTCATAAGGCAAACATTTTAAATGTAATTAAGCTTTGCAAATGCCAATTATTTTTCCCCTAATGAGGCATATTTTCCAAGAATATCTATGGTGTGCTAAAACATATTAAGTGAAACATACTCAAATGCTACTCAGACTTTTAAACAAAATTACAAGTAACAATTGTTTATCACACTTATCACTTTTTAAAATGGAAAAGAAAACAACCCAATAGCATAAATTAAGCTTTTTACTTTTCTGTTTTGATTTTAATTAAGATTTTCTCTTTTAGGACAAAATAATCTCATTCTCTTTTATTACAAAATAATTCTGCTAGAATAAAACTGAATTCTTTTATCAAATTTGATTTTGCAGTCAGAAAATAGCAATTTCTATGCATTCACTTACTCACTAATAGATTATAATTATTACTATTGTAGACCCATTTTGTACAGATCTTCACAATTTATTATAAAGGGCATTCCTAGCCCAAGTAAGTAATAAAATGAAAATAAGAGGTACGGGGAAAAACACCAAAAGCTAGACTTCATGTAGTTTTTTGAAGGGGATAGCTTTCATTGGTAAAATAAATTATTAATGACAAAAAAATGAAAAAAACAAAAAGAATTATGCTAAAATATACTGAGGATGTGACGGGTGATGGAAGTAAAGTCCGATGCTGTAAAGAGCAATATTGCATAAGAACCTCAAATGTTAGGTCCAAGAATCAAGGCAAATTGGAAGTGGTCAAACAGGAGATGGCAACAATGAACATTGACATTTTAGGAATCAGTGAACTAAGATGGACTGGAATGGGTGAATTTAACTCAGATGACCACTATATCTACTACTGTGGGCAAGAATCCCTTAGAAGAAATGGAGTAGCCATCATGGTCAACAAAAGAGTCCAAATGCAGTACGTAGATGCAATCTCAAAAACAACAGAATGATCTCTGTTCATTTCCAAGGCAAAGCATTCAACATTACAGTAATCCAAGTCTATGCCCTAACCAGTAATGCTGAAGAAGCTGAAGTTGAATGGGCCTACGAAGACCTAAAACCTTCTAGAACTAACAACCAAAAAAGATGTCCTTTTCATTATAGGAGACTGGAATGCAAAAGTAGGAAGTCAAGAAACACCTGGAGTAACAGGCAGATTTAGCCAGAGTACAAAATGAAGCAGGTCACAGGCTAACAGAATTTTGCCAAGAGAATGCACTGGTCATAGCAAACACACTCTTCCAACAGCACAAGAGACGACTACACATGGACATCACCAGATGATCAATACCGAAACCAGACTGATTATATTCTTTGCAGCCAAAGATGGAGAAGCTCTATAAAGTCAGCAAAAACAAGACCAGGAGCTGACTGTGGCTCAGATCATGAACTCTTTATTGCCAAATTCAGACTTAAGTTGAAGAAAGTAGGGAAAACTACTAGATGATTCAGGTATGACCTAAATCAAATTCCTTTTGATTCTATAGTAGAAGTGACAAATATATTCAAGGGATTATATCTGATAGACAGAGTTCTTTAAGAACTATGGATGGAGGTTTGTGACATCGGAGGCAGTAATCAAGATCATCCCCAAGAAAAAGAAATGCAAAAAGGCAAAATGGTTGTCTGAGGAGGCCTTACAAATAGCTGAGAAAAGAAGAGAAGCTAAATGCAAAGAAAAGGAAAGATGTAACCATTTGAATGTAGAGTTCCAAATAGCAAGGAGAGATAAGAAAGCCTTCCTAAGTGATCAATGCAAAAAAATAGAGGAAAACAATAGAATGAGAAAAACTAGAGATCTCCTCAAGAAAATTAGAGATACCAAGAGATACCAACATTTCATGCAAAGATGAGCACAATAAAGAACAGAAACAGAAGATATTAAGATATTAAGAAGATATTAAGAAGAGGTGGCAAGAATACACAGAACTATACAAAAAAGATTTTCATGACCCAGATAAACATGATGGTGTGATCACTCACCTAGAACCAGATATTCTGGAATGCAAAGTCAAGTGGGCCTTAGGAAGCATCACTACAAACAAAGCTAGTGGAGGTGATGGAATTCCAGTTGAGCTATTTCAAATCCTAACAGATGATGCTGTGAAAGTGCTTCACTCAATATGCCAGCAAATTTGGAAAACTCAGCAGTGGCCACAGGACTGGAAAAGTTCAGTTTTCATTCCAGACCCAAAGAAAGGCAATGCCAAAGAATGCTCAAACTACTGCACCATTGCACTCATCTTGCAGGCTAGCAAAGTAATGCTCAAAATCCTCCAAGCCAGGCTTCAACAGTATATGAACCGTGAACTTCCAGATGTTCAAGTTGGATTTAGAAAAGGCAGAGGAACCAGAGATCAAATTGCCAACATCTGTTGGATCATAGAAAAAGCAAAAGAGTTCCAGAAAAACATCTACTTTTGCTTTATTGACTATGCCAAAGCCTTTGACTGTGTGGATCACAACAAACTGTGGAAAATTCTTCAAGAGATGGGAATACCAGACCACCTGACCTGGCTCCTGATAAATCTACATGCAGCTCAAGAAGCAACAGTTAGAACTGGACAAGGAAAAATGGACTGGTTCTAAATTGGGAAAGGCTGTATATTGTCACCCTGCTTATTTAACTTATATGCAGACTACATCATGCAAAATGCTGGGCTGGAGGAAGCACAAGCTGGTATCAAGGTTGCCGGGAGAAATATCAATGACCTCAGATGTGCAGATGACACCACCCTTATGGCAGAAAGCGAAGAAGAACTAGAGAGCCTCTTGATGAAAGTGAAAGAGGAGAGTGAAAAAGTTGGCTTAAAGCTCAACATTCAGAAAACGAAGATCTTGGCATCCGGTCCCATCACTTCATGGCAAATAGAT
>SJYC01030296.1:0-10506 GCA_006408675.1 Madoqua kirkii | reverse complement strand
TGTGTATAAGAGACAGCCACTATATAAAAGATAAGATTTCTCAATTCATTTATTCATTCAAAACTTACTAAGGATTTATATTGTGTCAGACACTAGGGATACAGACAAAAGATACAGTTCCCACGGGGATTCATAATCGAATCAAAAGGACTGCACTAAACAAACATTTGCAATGACTAAGTGACAGAAGTAGAAAACGGAGAGAGAAGTAAATGCTAGTGGAAGTAGAGGGTCAGAGAAAGCTTTCCAGAAAGAGATTTCTTTGAATACGTGTGTGCTTAGTAGCTCAGTCACATCCAACTCTTTGTGACCCCATGGACTGCAGCCCTCCAGGCTCCTCTGTCCATGGGGATTCTCCAGGCAAGAATACTGGACTGGCTGCCATGCCCTCCTCGGGATCTTCCCAACTCAGGGACTGAAGCCAAGTCTTCCATTGCAGGCGGACTCCTTATCATCTGAGCCACCAGGGGAGCCCCTTGAAGAAAAGGCAGTGTTTGGATTTCTCAGGAAATACTAAAGTGGGTTGCCATTTCCTTCTCCAGGGGATCTTCCCAACCCAGGGACTGAACCCATGTCTCTGGCACTGGAGGCAGATTCTTTACCACTGAGCCACCAGGGAAGCCCTAGGTGAAAATACAGTAAAGGGCAAAACCCGAGAAAGATGAAACAGTGTGATGTTGAGGAGACTGGTAGAATTTTAGTAGGAATAGAATGCTAGGACACTAAAAAGTAAGAGAAGCTAGCTAGTCAGGAGTCAGAGCATTTTATAACTTGCTGCACTTTATCATGAGGGCAATGGGAAGCAACTAAGAGTTTTGTTTTGTTGTTTTAAGCAAGGGTTTGACAGGGTCATCCTGGTCTTTTGATATCACCCAGGCTGTCCTGGGAGACTAGAGAGGAGAGTGTCCAAATATTCCATGAGTGAGAGGAAGGGAACCTGAACTAAAGAAGTAATTGTGGGGAGAAGGAGAATCGGCGGGACTGGAGTCACATCAATTAAGTATCAACAGCGACTGCGAAGGAAAGATAAGAGAAGTGTGTAATTAATTAGCCCTGCATTTAGTTTGGATAGCTGACTGGCTGGCAGCCATTAAATCAATTTGGACAAATAACACATACTGTTTGGGAAGATGCTATACTTCAGATACGTTTATTTTTAGGTATATAATACAGGTGTCACTTTTGTCTGTCACGTTCTCTCTTCCACTCCAGTATCTTCCATTAATAATCCCTCTACCCTCTTACCTTTAGGAACTATAAAATCAAGTATAGCCATGTGATTATGGTGAGGCTGCCAATAACACTGCCTGTGACAAGAGATAAGATCTATTATTCCCTTCTTCCTTCTAATAACGTATATAAAGGTACACACCCCTCTGCGCTCCCCAACCAGTTTTAGCTAGAACAATGGCTACCTGATGGAGCCCATATTCTCTAGCCTTCCTAGCATAAGTCTAATCATGTGACTAGTTCTAGACAGTGGTTTGCTAACTGAAGTGGTGCGACTTCTGGGTTGTACTCTCAAAAAGCAGCTGCTTGCCTTCCACTCTCTCCCTACTTTCAGGATAGAAGGCAGATGTAATAGCAGTGATCCATCATCATACAGACAAGAGGACACTGGAGAGAATGTAGAATCCCAAGAAAGAAGGAGTATGAACATTTTAGAAACAGAGCCAATCTGTCCTCAGACCATCTATTAGCTTGGGATTTTATGTAAAATAAAATGAATAGCTACTTTCTTTAAGTTACCGTTATTTCTGTTAAAACATTCAAACCAACATTTTAACTGATACATACAGTATTCTTCCAATAATACTGCTACACAAGTTGGCCCTAGAAGGGTTTATTCAAGCCTCAGACAGCATGATCAGAAGCTTGGGCTGGACTGTTTTTCACAGTGAACCTGGGAGAGATATTCTTTTTTCTGAGTTCACTAAAGGTAGACAATGTCAGTTTTTAGCTGCCTGTGGTCACTGCTCTTACCACACAAAAGAAGCCTATCATCAGAAAAAAAAAAATGTACAATGCCAACAGATGATAACCTAGCATCATTTGAGCCTCTGAATCTAGTTGACCCTGAGGTCAGTTCTATCTCTGCTTTTCCCAAGTTGTTGTTGTTCAGTCCCCCAGTCGTGTCTGACTCATTGCGATCTCATGGACGGCAGCACGCCAGGCCTCCCTGTCCCTCATCATCTCCCTAAGTTTGCCCAAGTTCATGTCCATTGCACTGGTGATGCCATCCAGCCATCTCATCCTCTGATGCCCTCTTCTCCTTCTGCCCTCAACCCTTCCCAGCATCAGTCTTTTCCAATATGTTAGCTGTTCGCATCATACGGCCAAAATACTGAAGCTTCAGCTTCAGCATCAGTCCTTCCGACAAATATTCAGGGCTGACTTCCCTTAAGATTGACTGGTTTGATCTCCTTGCTGTCCAAGGGATTTTCAGAAGTCTTCTCTAAGTAGTAGAACCTAAAAACTTTCCCGACTATATAATGCAGTTTTATGCAGATATCAGTTAGTTACCAGAGAAAGAATTCTAACTTTCATAATGTATTTATGGAACATTTTAATGAAGATGTTTACTAAATCATATACATAGGTTTAGAAAATGGGGAAAAGTATATGGTTTAGAAAAGAAAATATGGTCAAAATCATTTACTGCTATTATTACAGTGTTGTTATGTGTTTTTTTTTAAACAACCTTGCCTTGGCTCTAGGATGGTCAACCAACTGTTAAATTTATTTCAGGTAAGAACTAGAGAGCCAGATCTCTCAATTTACCCAAGATATAGGAATCTAGGCCCTCTCATTTTCTCTACTAGATACCTAAGGAGATAAGCAATCATGTATTAGAGGGTTTATTTACTTCTTTATTCAGAAATGCAGACAGTTAGTATCTTAGTCCGTTTGGGCTGCTATAACAAACTACAACAGACTGACTGGCTTATGAACAATAGAAATTTATTTTTCATAGTTCTGGAGGCTAAAGTCACAGTCAGGGTACCAGCATGGTTTGGTGAGGGCCCTCCTCAAGGCTGCAGACTTCTCGCCATATTCTCACATGACAGAAGGGGAGGGGGAGATCTGTGGTATCTCTTGGCTAAGAATATTAACCCCATTCACGAGGGACCCTTATGAATGACCGAGATACCTCTCAAAGGCCAACCTCCTAGCACCATCACATTGGACATTAAGATTTCACATAAGAATCTGGGGTGGGGTGGGGGGTGGGAACACAAACATTCAGACCATAGCTGTTAGGGGTTTTTGTTTTGTTTTTCAGCTGATAGTTTTTAATAGCTACTAAAACTCTACCCCAACTGTCACAAGTGACTTCAAGAATTTTTCATTTATCAATGAAAGATTAAAAAAATGAAAACTGAATTATTTCCTTTAATTGTAATTGTATTTATTGGATCTCAAATCTCAAGTGGAAGAGATTATCTTTCGTTCATTTACTGAACAAACAGTTACTAAGTTTTACTGTATGCCAGGCCTTTCTTGAACTCTGAGCAGACAGCAGTGAAAAAATCAAAGTTCCTGACGTCATGATATCCTAGCAGTTCACAGGCTATGCCAAATGAACAAACAAATAACAGTGTTATACGCACTAAAAGGAAATAAACTGGGGTGAGTGGGAAAGTGCTACTATAGAAAAGATGATAAAGGAAGACATCTCCAAGGAGGTGACATTGAGCGACATCCAAAATAATCTAGTCCTAACAGCTGCAGCATTAACTGATAATGGCATCTCTTTACCTTCTCTTTTCCATTCCTTATACTTAAGAATTCTGATTTACTCTTCAGTATTCTGATTGCTCTTCAAAGATATTCTTTCTGCATAGATTTTATTTTCATTGAATTTACATTAGATATATAACAAAGCAAAAACCAACAATAAAGCTACATGTCACATGAACGCTTGACTCCTCTATTCATTAGAGAGTTATCCTGAAGTTATCTGATTTCCCTTTACAAATCCAAACATAAGAACTCGACCTTACAATAGAACAGCTGAGTGACCTGATCCCTACTGCGGTATTAAACTTACTCTATGGTCACGTGTGGGCTTCCCTGGTGGTTCAATGGTAAAGAATCCACCTGCCAATGCAGGAAATGCAAGTTTGATCCCTAGATCAGGAAGATTCCCTAGAGAAGGAAATAGCAGCCCCCTCCAGTATTCTTGCCTGGAAAATCCCATGGACAGAGGAGCCTGGCGGGCTACAGTCCATGGAGTTGCAAAAGAGTTAGACACAACCGAACGACTAAACAACAGCAACATAGACAGTAGCCCACGAGGCTCCTCCGTCCATGGGATTTTCCAGGCAAGAATACTGGAGTGGGTTGCCATTTCCTTCTCTAGGGGATCCTCCCCACCCAGGGATTGAACCCAGGTCTCCCACATTGTAGGCAGATGCTTTTACTGTCTGAGCCAACAAGAAGTCCACATATAGATACCTCCCAAATTCATAAACCATGATAAAACTAAATTCCTTTCGGAAGGTATATTTTATCAACATATTTCAGGGAGAATATCTAAGTATCAATTTGTTAGTGAGGGAAATTACTGCCATGATTCTCATTTTCTGTTGAGAGACACTACTATCTCATTCTTAGACTGAAAAAGAACTTCTGAGATTGTTGTCAATATACTGAATTACAAACCACAAAATGATTAGAAAGTCAAATTCCAGTGGGACTGACTGGAGAGACTATTTATTTAGAACTTAAAGTAGGGAAAAAAAGTAGATTAAGTATCATCATTAGATCATCAGACCAGTGAATAGAAACTAGTTAGAAAAAAAGGGAAACAATAATTTTTCTATTTTTTTAACTTGAGAAATATTTAAAATTCTGTCCAGTTCTATTCCATATCTATTTGGATAAAACACAGACTATGACATAAAACTAACCAATTTCAAGACCACTTCCTTTTCTGCTCTGCTTTTTAAACAGTGAGGAGAGCGGAGGTGAGGAGAAGGCCGGGAGAGCAGAAAAGTAGAAGAATAAGGGAGAAAAGAGAAAATGGAAGAATTCCCTGTACAGCAATGAGCACTTTTCCTTTCTCATGCTTCTGTCTTTGAAATTAGCAGCCTAGTAAAGGCTGCATCCTCTCTCATTTTCCTAAAGAGAATACCATATACAAAACTAGTGCTAAAGTTGTTGGGGGAAAAATTATTTCAAATGGGTTGTAAAGGAAGGATAAAGAAGATTTATAAAGGTAGAAAGGTTTACAAATTAAATAATAAGCAGTGAAAAGTCAACTGTAGGTTCCTTCAGCAAGGAATAACCTAGTTTAAGGTATGCTCTAGAACGAATTTTAACTTCAAACGGTGGGGAAAAAGAAAGCACATCTGTGAATCTATAGTGAAAACGTGTGCTCATCACCGGGGCATAATACATAACAGCTGTCCTTTGCTGAATGATAACAAAGTGGCATACACTGTGCTAGGAGCCTGTCCTCCCTCTCTCTCTTTTTATCAGTCACAAACATTAATCCACAGGATGGTTTCTTTGCATAAAGGTGTCCTTAATAGACAGAAAACAAGAAGAAATCTATTAGGTGATCAGAAGGCTGACTTAGAAATGAGAAATGTTCATACAGGAAAAAACACACAGATCAAGAATCCCTAGCAGTACATATTCAAGTTACTCAGTGAGGTGACTCATCAAGTGAACAAAACGAGGACAGATGCTTAGACAATGGGGGAGAATTTAACTTATAGCTTAGTATAGTTTCATATTTAATACTTATATTCAACGTCAAAAGGCAAGATATGCCATTTATCAAACACACTTGTATTAAAAGAGATGCTCAAAGAAAAGAAAAATATTTTCACAAATTTACATGACTTACTGCTGCTGCTGCTAAGTCACTTTAGTTGTGTCCAACTCTGCAACCCCATAGATAGCAGCCCACCAGGGTCCCCCATCCCTGGGATTCTCCAGGCAAGAACACTAGAGTGGGTTGCCATTTCCTTCGCCAGTGCATGAAAGTGAAAAGTGAAAGTGAAGTCGTCCAACTCTTAGCGACCCATGGACTGCAGCCTACCAGGCTCCTCCGTCCATGGGATTTTCCAGGCAAGAGTACTGAAGTGGGGTGCCATTGCCTTTTCCGTACAAGACTTAGGCAACCCTAATAAAACCTATCTGTCGAATTGGTGGCTATGTTGCTTTTAGGAGGGTGATATGTACTATCTGGGCTTCCCTGGTGGCTCAGTGGTAAAGAACTCTCCTGCAATGCAGGAGATGCAGGTTAGATCCCTGGGTCAGGAAGATCCCCTGGAGAAGGACATGGCAACTCACTCTAGTATTCTTGCCTGGGAAATTGATGGACAGAGGAACCTGGAGGGCTATAGCCCATAGGGTTGCAAAAGAGCCAAACATGACTTAGCAGCTAAACAACAACAATGTAATATTTAGTACTGAGGTGAAGGTGAAGTCGCTCAGTCTTGTTCAACTCTTTGAGACCCCATGGACTGTAACCTACCAGGTTCTTCCATCCATGGGATTTTCCAGGCAAGAGTACTGGAGTGGGTTGCCATTTCCTTCTCCAAATATTTAGTACTAGTAGAAGATAAAAACTTTTTGACTAAAACTCATTCAATCTAGCTCAATCTAGCCTCCTTTCAGATCTCCCCTTGCAGTGGTCTGTGCACACTACATATGAGGAAAACACAAGCATCAAACCGGCCATCAATCTGAATCAAGAAGCAAAGCTTATAGTTAACTGAACAGATTTTTGCCCAGTAGAATAGATAAGTGGAGGGTGGGAAGTATCCAGGATTGTTTTAACTCCACAACTCATTATAATCAGAAAGTTAAAAATAGAACAGAACACATCTGTCACTGAACCTAGCTCATATATTCCAAGAAATTTTTATGGCTGTATTATGAATCTATCCTCCTAGATAGCCTAGTCAATCATTCTGCATAATCAACAACAACAACCAAACTAAGCAGCAATCTGAAACAGCTGCCACAGGGCCAAGATGACTTGATTAGCCACAGCACAGTGCGATTACTTTATTCTTCAGGAAAACCTGCGTTAGGACTAAGATTAACAGGAAGCTCTTATACTTTAACTATCATAATCACTTAAAACTTATTTATCACCTCAGCTCTATAACCAAATTCCTTTCCCTAGCTATGGACTAGTCTTTGCTTGATGAGATACTGTGTGCTTAGTTGCGCAGTTGTGTCTGACTTGACAACGCCATGGACTGTGGCCTGCCAGGCTCCTCTATCCATGCGGATTCTCCAGGCAAGAATACTGGAATGGGTTTCCTTGCCCTCCTCCAAGGGATCTTCCCAACCCAGGGATTGAACCCAGGTCTCCCACATCACAGGTGGACTCTTTACTGTCTTAGCCACCAGGGAAGCCCATATTAGTACTTTCTAACTTTTATTACACATCTTTAAAAAATGTACACCTTAATCAGAATGTCAAGTAAATGATTAAGGAAATGAGGAATTAACAGAAATAGATTTGAAATCATACAATAATAGAGAATCTAAAACAAAAACAAAAGCAAACTAAAAAAGATAGAAATAAGTCTGAGAGAGATTCTATTATGAATATTCTGTGCCATAAGAGTTGGCATTGTTAAATAGTTTTAAGTCTTGTGAATTACATAAATCTCTTTCCTCCTTCATTTTCTTATAGCTGGTGAATATACATATGAGTTTTCTTGTGGCACAGACTTAATCTAATACGTTTCTACTAAAATATTCTTTGGCCAATATCCTGTAGACAGTTTTAAAGTAAACTGTGTTTCTCTTTGTTTTCAAAATCAGCCCCTACTTGTATTCTTAAAAAAGGTTATCTAATTTCCTAGTTAGGTAAACTTGATATACTATTTTCTACCCAGAAGATAAAAGTAATTATATTAGAAAACAGTCCATTGGAGTTACACAGGACCAGCAACACATTTTTTTCCTAACTTTGTCATCAGTAATTTCAGTGAAACATCCACAGTGGATCTTATTTAGGAGGCTGTAGCAGAACATCTGTATGCACATACACACACGTGTACACACACATCTCCCTGGGTCCTACCACCTAAGACACTGTTTTAGAATAGTGAGTTTTAAGTTCCACAGGTGGAAGTTCCAGCATCGAGTTACTCCTTAAGCCAATGTTTCTGAAGTGTGGGTTCTTATACTCATTTTAGTGTGTAACATTTTCACTGGACCATATTGAAATTAGAAATGAAAAATGCTAAACATCCCACTTTTAACTTATAAACTGTTGTCCCTGCATTCCACTCTATCCCTTTTGGGTGTAAAAATATTCTCCTTTCATTAAATAATGTTGATGGAAGATATTTATACCACAATGACTTGACAAAAGAAAAAGTTGGCAACATCATGTAAATACCCACTTCAGTTTTTCTGAAATTTCATAGATCTGTGAAATTCAAAAACCCTGGCACTTCTGCCTTTAAAATATTTAAAACAAGAAACATATTAGGAAGAATAAGTAATTGAGAGCAATAGCACACTGGTACCATCCTCCGAGGGGCAGGCAATGAAATTATGCTTTACTTCAGGAAACAGCTGAACGGCTCTCTGCTTCTCTATCTTATCTAATAAACCCCCTGCCTTGTTACCTTCCTCTCCCACTTGACCTGCATGGTTTTCTATCCTAATCAACAGAATCAATTTATGGTGTTTGTTTGTTTTGTTTTGACTTGACTTTTAAGTATTGCTCTATGCTCTAATTAACTGCCTAAAGCTACATTTTCTAAGTAAGTTTGCCAAATCTAAAATTATTTTACAAGTTCCTGAATTCTATATTTTCTCTTGTTTACTTGAATTACAAAGGGCATTTTCTCTGTCTTGTTTTTCTTTTGTTTTTCTTAAAAAAAAAAAAGGCAAGGTCTTCCTGGTGGTTCAGTGGTTAGGACTCAGTACTCCCACTGCTGAGGGCATGGGTTCAGTCCTGAATGGGGAACTAAGATCTCACAAGCCTCACAGCACAGCCAAAAAAAAGGTAACATGTTGAACACAGAAAATTTAGAGAATGACAGAAAATCACACAGGAAAAAAATTACAATAAACTATAATTCCACCAAGTAGACATAACTACTGTTAATACTCTGGTCATATTCAGTCAATGTTGAAATTACACCATATATACTATCATTAAATACTCTTTTAAATCAGAATCCTTAAATATTTGCATATATTAATACATAATAATTATCATAATTTACTTAACCAAATTCTTGGCTACATTTTTTTTTAACAAGAAAAGTTTAAAAGCCAATATCTCCTACTTATTTCTTGGTACCAAATTAGAACACAATAAAAATAACTAACTAGATAAGATAGACAGATAAAAAGCAATCAAAACAGAAACCATGTCAAAAACTGAAAGGTCATAAGTTTCATATTTTTAATTATATAGTATAAGCCTTTTCTTATCAAAATTTTGCATTGAATTGTTATCAGTTTTACCCTCTTTGCTGTGTTTTTTTGTGACTTCATTGTGTCTTTAGGGAGCTTTCTGTATGTTGACTAGGTGGAGCTCCATATTAACTTGTTTAGTGTTTCAAACAAATGATTAAACAAAAAATAACGTAGATATGTAACATACAAGCAATACTAGATTCATATATTTCAACACTAAAAACATTTGAATTTACCTTGAACAAATTTGACACAGTGATTGAAGAGAAACACGGGGCATGTAGGTTAAGGCAGCATTGTAACACAACAAAAGGAATGTCAACACTTCAAACCTAAAAACAAACCCAAAGAGTATTTACAAATCTTGAGAATTCCAACAAGTCAACTGTAGTTAAGCAAGCACTGGGGGGGGGGATATTGTGTTACAGAACAGACCTGTCCAATATAATCACACCAACAACAATACAAAATCAAAAAGAAAAAGAAGTAACAATCATGAAAATTACCTTAAAAATTCAATGCTCCAGATGACATCTGAAGCCAAGTGTCTAAGTGACAAATAGGGAAGATGGGGTGTCTCTCTTATATGAAATGACTCAACATTTTAAAACTTGTTATATACAACTCATTAAACATTATTTACAAATCTACTGAAATAATTTCTTTAGAAGTCAGCATGGTAGAATAGTAGGTTATGTCTCCACAGTATACCTATTCTGTGCTGTCAGCATCTCTCTTTGGGGGTGAGGTCCACTGTACACAACTTTTGACAAACCATGTTGGGATAGGGCGCTCTCCGTCAGAGCCATGGACCCAATGCTGGAAGGCTAAAGACAAAGACACGTGAATAAAGAAAAACCCATTCTGTTTAAGGGGTGGCATTTAGAATATATGTACCAATATATATATATATATTTAGAATGACTGCTATAAGCCCCATATATCTTAGAAATATTCAGATTGCCTACTAAGTATTCTGCTCAAAGATTTAACAAGTAACTAAAAACAAACCACAAATAGAAATATTAAAAAAATAGTTTAACTTTAAAAATTCTACCCCAGAAATACGTTATTCACACACACACATAAAAT
>SJYC01030295.1:0-11614 GCA_006408675.1 Madoqua kirkii | reverse complement strand
AATATACAAACATTATCAGTAATGCAAACTATATATTAAATCAATGGTGTGAAGTCTGGAGACAGTCCAGATTTTATACAATTATTAGTGGTAGATCTTAGTTTAAATCTTTTCTCCAAACTTTTTGTGAAGGTCACAACAATTTATAGACAGTAGCTTTTAAGTTTAAAAAATTAAAAATTTAACACTGATATTTTCAAATATTTCCAAAAAAGAATTTAAATGGTCTGATTTTTAGTCTCCAATCAGTAAAAAATGTGTATTTACATAATTGTATGTATGGCCATACAGTCTTTAGCCTCCATAAGGTTATTTTGAGGAGAATGAGCTGAGTCATCTGATGTAATAAAAAACAAACATTAGCTCTACTACAATGAAAAATAGGTGCTATTATGTATTTATTTTTGCTGATATTTGGCTTTTAAAACATATTGTTAACTCCATTAAATACAAACCAAATTGTAAACCCCTAGAAGAAGAGCTTCAATGCATCCACTGCTGTGCACATTTCTGCTGGCGGAGACGGCGAGGTAGCACCAAATCAGTTCTGGAAGAAACTGCAGCGTAAATCGAAGCAATTGCTCCTCTCCACTGCGATAGAATTCAAAGAGCTGGTGACAGACAGGTTCCAACAACTGGAAGAAAGACAAAACATCAACTGATGGACTGGACTGTATTTGAATGACACTGATATATAAAACATAAAAGCATTTTCCTAATTGGTAATTACTGAAATATGCAAGCATTTCCATTTTTGGCAGCAAGACTATTCACAGCTAAGCTCGTTAGTAAACCTATGAATTCTAGTGGAAGGCCAAACTGCAAGGTTAAGTGTATACAGAAGTACTCTGTAAAGTTTTAAAACATTCTGTAGCTCTAAAGTAGTGTTGTTATTAAAACTATATCTTTTTAACTTCCTGAAATAAATAGGTTGTGACGAATTTTCTTCCTTAATATCCTTTCTTCCAGATAAAACATGTCAGTATACAAATGACTGGCTACTGAGTTGGAGAAACTGAAATGGGAATGCTAGGTAGTTATTGTCACACGGCCTTCTGAGCTTACTTATAATTAGGTAGCATCTGACTGCAATGACTGGTATGTAGAGTAGCTGAATAATATAAAGCCCCTAGATCTAGCCTCTTACTATAACCATGATTAATTGCCCCTAGATAATCTAAACACCTCTGTCATTTTGTTTTAGACTTGATTTGGACTTACTGATAACCATTTTTCTCCCAACACCCACACAGGTATTCAGTTAATAGAGATGAGTGTATCTTTAAAGCATGTACAATAATCACACACAGGTTACTTACAAATATGTCAAAAGATTCACAGGGCTATTTTTCAAACAGGCTATTAACATAGTTTCAGTGAATGGGAGTTCATTCACTTCCCCAACTTAGGCAACAGGTTTACATCAACTTAAGAAACAGATTTTCTACTACAAATAAGTGGAATGAACAGAAACTGATTTAAAGTGGATGCTTTGATTTCAAAAAACTTCAATATGTAAAGTAAACTTGATACAATTGAAGTCAGAATTATTTATGCAAGGTAAAGAAAAAGTTATACTTCAATTAAACATCAACAAAAACATAAACATCGACAAAATTGGTCTTTCCTACTGAAATACTATCTCCTTACAGTTAAAGAACATTTTCCCACTCTTAAAATGGTTGTTAGAGGGCAACAGGTGTCCACTGTGGTGTGGCAAAGGTAACGGAAACAGAAAGGTCGGAGGCAAAGGAAACAGAAAGGTCGGAGGCAAAGTTAACGCCACTCAAAGACTGCGAGAAGAGTTTCTAGGGTAGGAGTTAATTTGGAAGAATAAAGAGGAGGGTAGTGGAAGAGAGACTGTTATGGGAATGTTTAGCTTTCAGACTAGAATTTTTAAAATTTCTTTGTGGACCAGGGCCAATAATCTTGCAAATTATGGTGTGACATTGCTCATCTCTATTTCACCCAGGAAATATTTGATTAAATCAATTAATAGAGTCTAACAAATATTTGCAAACTTATAAAACTTTATGCTGAAAATTTATTTGATAGTCTGCATGAGCACATAATCAATTTAATCAAAACACTCCAGTCTTTTAAATTTATTTAACATCTAAAACAGAGCTTTGATTTATGAAAGCAGAACCAAATGTAGATTCAAAAGGGATGTAGCAGTTACATACTGCAGTAAGATTAGATGAAATTAAGTATATAAAACCACTAGAGATAAATACCAGTATTTATGCAGGGTTTCATACTTGCAAAGTACTTTCATATATGTAAACCCATTCAATTCCCACAATATTATAGGGTGCAATGTCTTTACCCTGACAATGTATTCTTTCTACATAAGCAAATTGAGACAAAGAAACTACCGAAACCAAAAATAATCACACAGTTCAGGAAGGTCAGACTGAAGCGAAGACTTTTAAACTACTTTATAAACATACCTGAAAAATGTCAGAAAAGAATAAGACAACATACAGTGTGGGAAACACAGGCAGTGTCGGACTTACTTAACCTGATTATATTTGAGACAAGTAATGGGGCATTAGAATATGCTGCATTCCTAGTGTATTGCTCAAATTTTTTAACGTATTTTCTCAAGGAAACATTACTAAACTTGATGGGTAGGTTTCATAGTACTATTAAAGAGAGAACTGTACTTCAAGTATTAATATATTTTGATGTGTTAAATGGCCTTCTATAGTCTAATGATCATGTACCTTCTTTCCCTTCTAAAATACATTATGAATTCTGTAACTGAGTTACAAATGAATTTTTACAGTCATCCATTCATAAGTAAGAAGCTGTAACCTAAGAGAATTTTAATGTTAATAAGAAATGTACCATAAAATGCCTTTAAATGACTAAAGATGATGGGAAAAGCTAAGTCTGGGTAAATTTACAAGAGAATTTTCCCAACTTTTTTTTCATTGAACAATTACAGAGAATATATGGGTAGGACAAAGATATAGAGAAGTTGGAGGGGACTAATATTTAGGTGCCAGTAGCCGGGGAACCGACTTCTCACTATGGGCTCCCTATGTTTAGAACGCCAAAAAGATTTCATATGGCTCTTCAAAACAAAACAAAAAGTTGGATTCCTAACAAACCTAAGCATTTTTAGCCTCTAATCCTATGCCTATCTTAAAGCTACACTCAATTAAAAGCACTGGTCAAGGAAACTTCACTGTATCGATAAACTGCCTCTTTACAGTTTCTTGAGCCCGACTCACATACCTACCTCAGGGCCTTTGCAATGACTATTTCCTCTTGGAAAGCTCGTGCCCCCAGTTTTATTTTCTTGCTCTAATTCATTCAGACCTTAATTCAACCATCACCTCCTCAGTCCCAACACATACTTCCCCTACTCTGCTTTATTATCTTCATAGTTTTACCACTAATATTATACATTTAGGTGTTTGTTTAATGTTTACCTCACCTACAAGAATATAAGTTCTAATCTATAAGATAAAGAAGTTATTCTACTTTGTACATTTCTAAGTGATTTCTGACACATTATATGTGTTCAATGAATGTTTATCAAATGAATTTAACTACATAATGAAAAGGTACCAAATTTCCCAGATTTCAAATAAAGTAGAATCAACATTTCAAATTTCAAAAACGCCAACAGACAATGACATCAAGTTTTTAGGAATACTGTATCTTCACATTAAGATACAAAATATTCTAAAGAGCAAAAGGAGACTCTTTGTGACCCCCACGGACTACACAGTCCATGGAATTCTCTAGGCCAGAATACTGGAGTGGGTAGCTGTTCCCTTCTCTAGAGGATCTTCCCAACCCAGGGATCAAACTCAGGTCTCCCACACTGCAGGCGGATTTCTTACTAGCTGAGCCACCAGGGAAGCTCAAAAGTAGATCACACAGTTATATCTGAGAAGTACTTCTGAGTACATTTTTTAAGACTGAGTTTTCTTTTTAAGAATACAGGATACATACTGTCTTTACCACATTTATCAGGCTAAAAACTTATTTGCTTTTATCTGCGTGCCATGCATTTTGATTTTCCTCACCATTTCCAAATCTTATCTATTTCTACTATAAATGGTAGGATTTATAAGCACCGGAATCTGGAAGTACAGTTCACTTATCACTTTCAAACTAAATTTGCTATCTAAAAATGCAGAGGAAATGCAGGAGAGGGGAAGGCAGAGAAAAGAAGCAAGGGCTGGGAAAAACTTACCACCAGAACCAAACTACTAGCTACTCAAATTCCTTGCCTTTTCTCAGGCCTCCATATACTATTCCCTTCAGCTTGCAATGTCCTTTCACTTTCTACACCTGGAAAATGTGTGCAGATCCGTCTAGACTCAGTTAAGCATTGCTCTGAAATATGTATTTACTTATTTTCTCCCTTTCCTCTTGGGACACAGGCTATGTGCTACTCATCTCTGATTTTCTGTTGCCTAGCACTGTAGCCGACACATAATAGACACACAAATATTTGCTAAATGAATAAATGAATGCAGTGACCCAGGCTCTCCAAGGTTACCCCACAGACGGAGAGACAGACAGACACATACATACATAATACACAGAAAGATGAGCAGCAGCATGTTCAGAGATGGCTTTGGAATATGGTGATCCTATTTCTTGGCCTAGGAGATGATACATTGGAGCTCATTTTATCATAATTTTTTTATTCTGCCATTTTTCTGAATATAAACTATTCTTACTTCTCTATTCATTTCTCAAAAGGAATCAGTTAAACACTGAAAAATATCTATTATAGTTTTTAAAACTCTACTTTTACTACTTTTTAAAATATATATTTCACAATAAAAAATTAAAAATCAATCAAATGAAAACTACTAGCACAATGAACTCTGAGACTACTTACCTCACTTTGTGGCTCCTGGATAACTTTATAGAGAGATGAAACTAAAGAACTCTTTTCCTTCAAATTTGTAGCATAATTTGGTAAAGATGTTTCTGGTAGTGTCTAAAGAAATTTAAAAAATACACTTTACCTTTATGAAATGTCCCAAATAGGTAAATCCAAATACAGAAAGCAGATTGTCAGAAACTAGGGGAGGGGGTATTGGGAAGAGGAAGAACTGAGAGTGACTAACTAGATAAAGATTTTCTTTTGGGGGTGATGGAAATACCCAGGCTTAGATGATGGTGTTGATGGCACAACATTTTAAAACCAGTAAAAGCCTCTGTATTATCACCTGAAAACAGTGAGTTTTCATTATGTGAATAATATCTCAACAAAAAAAATGGTAAAAATAAAACAAAAGATACATTTAATCCTCAACATCAACAGGGATACACAAATTAATATCAACACTGCATCTTTGACCATAGTTTGGAGTTGGAAATAAGAATATGAATCATTTGTAAAGCCAGAGATACATTTTTTGTAGCAACATACATGTTACCAATCTCATTAACAGCATTTTATCCTGTCTCTTAATAAACATGTTATATAAGGATCTAATGTTTCAAATCTTAAAGCCACAGATCATATAATGTCTATTAAGTAAGACTGTTCTCCTTTACAGAACTGGGGGGAAGCTTTTACTTCTTGGAACGGAGAAAAAGATAGCTACACTACCAACAAATTTTTCCTAATGCCATTTAAAATATCAACAACTAACCACAGTTTGGCAGAGTCACCCTTTCGGAAAGGACACCATGACCAGAAAGGAATGGGAAGAGATAAAACTCCAGTAGTAAGTCAGACAGTTTTGGGTAAAGGTAGTAGGGAAATCTGAAAACAAAAACAACAACCTCATTATAACAAGTGAGAAAAACCTATCCTTCTAGAGTATGGCTTTCTTTAACAACTTCTGTCTTCCAAGTCTTTATTGTTTCCAAGGAAAAGTATTTCTATCAATCAACCAACTAATAACAATGTTTATCCTCAGTTCAGTTCAGTCGCTCAGTCGTGTCTCTTTGTGACGCTATGAATTGCAGCACACCAAGCCTCCCTGTCTATCACCAACTCCCAGAGTTTACCCAAACTCATGTCCATCGAATCGGTGATGCCAGCCAGCCATCTCATCCTCTGTCATCCCCTTCTCTTCCTGGCCCCAATCCCTCCAACCATCAGAGTCTTTTCAAACGAGTCAGTCTTCGCATGAGGTGGCCAAAGTATTGGAGTTTCAGCTTCAGCATCAGTCCTTCCAATGAACACCCAGGACTGATCTCCTTTAGGATGGACTGGTTGGATCTCCTTGTCTTCAAGGCAAGAATACCGAAGTGGTTTGCCATTCCCTTCTCCAGTGGACCACATTCTGTCAGACCTCTCCACCATGACCCATCCGTCTTGGGTGGCCCCACATGGCATGGCTTAGTTTCACTGAGTTAGACAAGACTGTGGTCCGTGTGATACCTTGCTTCTAATGTCTCAAGATACTGGTAATTGTAAGATATACATTATTTTTGCCATGTCCCATATCCTACTATTTTAGAATTTAAAATGGGTTACGGTTGGTGTATACAGGTGTATGTGTGCATAAATAGACACAGAAAATTAAACAGCATATTTATAATAGGGATATTTAATTCATTTTCACTTTACTGTGAATTCCTCAAAGGCAAGACCTATCTTATCTCTCCATCCACAGCATTCAGCACAAGGCCTTGTACTCAAATCTTTGCTGCAGACATTATATAATAGATGAACAAAATAAGAAATAAATACTGTCACTGTTACTCTTCAGTAGATTCTTGAAAAACAGGTCACATTTCACCTTAGGATATATAAGTGAATAGACTTTTTAATTTAATAGGACAGTTTTGTTTACCAGAATGGTTAAGTAAACGTGAACTATCTGGGAACCTTCCTCCTTTCTTCGGGTGGGGAGGAGAGAGTTTCCCTGCAACTGCTTACATAAAGAGGAGATTAGGGCTTTCTTCAATATTTCAAAAGCACATAACAAAAGATCTCCAGGCAACATTCCATTTCTGTTACTTGATCAACAGGAACCTAATACTGGTGGAATTTATATAAAAGGGAGTAACTGTCAAATAAACAACAGATGTCTAATTGCCTGGAAGATAATGAACCTAAGCTACATATGTAAAACACATTAATGTGTGTTTGCCCATGGGTGCACATGTGTGTCTAAACATAAAATTTCAAACTAATTGAATTGAAAAATAAATCTTAAAAAATGATCATTGAATACAAAGATTTTTACATGCACTATCTAGCCTAAAACTGAAACAGTCATTAAAAGTGTAAATTACAATTTTTAGTTATGTACCAATTACCCCTCATGAGGTAAAATGTTTTTTGTGAAATAGCCAAAAGTAAAAGGACAGTTCTTTTCTAAAAGATAAGTTCTAGAAAACATTCTGGGCCTAGGCTACTACTGCTAAATGAGAGGAAAGGCCTCCTAAAAAATTAGTGAGCTATTACAATTCTGCCATTATTTCATTTTGGGAATGTGAGAAAGCTAACTTTTGTCAATAGGAGAGAAAATACAATTGCTGTGTTTATGAACAGTGCTTTGAAAACCTTAAGATCTAAAAGAGCCTTTGGATTTAAATACCATTACAACAAACCTTTAAATTTATATTGTACTAGTTCAAAGGCACTGGCCTTCTTAAATACTAGTTAAGTTTTCTCACTTTGAAGAATGCAGAACTAGAGACAAAAGAAGTAAAAATGGGATAACATGGTAAGAAATTAGTCTTGGCAAAATTTGAAGAAGACAGACGCTTCATATTAAAGTATCATTTGACAGATGGCTTTTATAAAATGTAAGGAAGTGATACAGGTTAGATGGAAGAGAATTAATGAAGATGGACAGATGGATACAGAACCAATAAATAAAACAACTCAGACCAACAACATTACACATAAGACTAGATTTTGAGTCACATATTCTGATTCAGTGACTACCAGAAAATAAAAAAAATCTGCCATATAAATCTACACATAACATTAATAAAAACAATACAATATGTAAGATAACATTTTATAAATAAGTATTTGAAATACAGAAATTGAACTAACTCATGAAATCTTAAAATAATGAAGTCTGAGTCTAATGACTGTTGGTTTACTGCTGCTGCTGCTAAATCGCTTCAGTCATGTCCAACTCTGTGCAACCCCACAGACAGCAGCCCACCAGGCTCCCCCCATCCCTGGGATTCTCCAGGCAAGAACACTGGAGTGGGCTTGCCATTTCCTTCTCCAATGCGTGAAAGAGAAAGTGAAATCATGTCCAACTCTTAGCAACCCCATGGACTGCAGCCTACCAGGCTCCTCTGTCCGTGGGATTTTCCAGGCAAGAGTATTGGAGTTGTTGGTATACTAAGAAAATATTAATGAGGGCCCAAAGCTGGAGTAGATGCTAGTTTGTCCAAAGGCAAAAAAGAAAAAAGAAAGAAAAAAAAGCACAAAGCAAACTATGTTATCTTGTGCATTTGAAAGAATGCTGAGTGAGGTTATGAGTCTGGGAGTTCAGGCTGCACCCATGGAAAAGTGTAGAGCTAAAATCATCTTCACACACCACCTATTTCAGGTTTTCCTGGTGAGGATATTGAGACCCAAAAAAGTTATGCGATTTGTCCAACATTGTAAATCCACCTAGAGGAAAAATTTGACTTCTCAGTCTCAAGTACCCTGTACCACTTACTTTATCAATCATGACGACCTTGGCTTATTAGCACCACGGTTATTAAATTAAACAACCAAGCAGAAACTCAGATAGAATGACAGATAAATAATCTCTAAATTTTATTTCTTAAATATTTTAACCAAAATATGTAACTAACATCACAAATCATTTCAAAAGACAAGATACTTTAATTTAAAAAGAGATTTGTTCTTATGTACTTTCCTATCTTCCATTATTTTTAGTATGTTGCTAACTTTGTCTGGTAACCTTAACCTCTTTACCAAACATAAACAGAGCTGAATTCAATGCACATTAACACAATTCAAAATAATTTTCAGAAATGCCTACCATATTAACCAAAGAATAGGAAATATCTTCCCTTATACTTGACAAAAATGTGTATCATTTGTTATATCAAATTGACTATATTTACTTTTGGATAGTTAGGGGAAAGTTAAATAACTTTTCAGTTCATGGGGTCCAGGATTTTACTTCTCTTCTCTCAATGAAAAAGCTTCCTTCCCAGGAATGGAAGAGAATAAACAAACAGATGACAAGGGAAGAGAATTAGCCATGACTTTCAATTATTTGCCTTAATAGTTGACTCCTCCCCTATGTTCCCCATCCTTCATCACGCCCTCTCGCCCAACCCCCATATTAAAAAAAGTTTTAATGGCTATATTTTCTTTTGCAAATTTTGCTTCACCATGAAACATAAGAATATCCCAGAAGTGGTAGTCAGCTGTTAAACTTGAAAATTTTCAACAACTTGCCAAAAAAAATCATGATAATGAACCATATTAAACTCTCATGAAACAGAAAAAAAAAAAAAAACACACCTTAAAAACACAAAGACAACTTATGTAAGAAAAAAAGGCACACACCAGATTTATTCAAACTGTTAAAATATGTAGATGGCACTACCTGCAGTGGACTATATACAGTGCACTTCTGTAAGAGCATGCATAACTACATCACTCTGTGAATTATGGGATCCACAGAAAGAGAATTTATGACTATAAAAGCTGACAAAATGAAATTCTTTGTCATTCATCACGATGAGACAACAACAATAGCTACGGCCAGCTACAAAACAGGAAACACTGCTTCTCTCAAGGACATACTACAGCTGCAAAGTGTCATAAAAACCTCCATTAAAAAAATTAATTTAGTTTTTAATTGAAGGATAATTGCTTTACAGAATTTTGTTGTTTTCTGTCAAACATCAGTAAGAATCAGCCACAGGTATACATATGTCCTCTCCTTCTTGAAACTCCATTTTTTAATGACTTCTGTATTCTTACTCAGTGAGAAGCTTTGTTATCCAAAGTCACAGATATCAAAAGTTTTGCTCTTTAAACATGTATCGATAAGAATAAAATGTTCCACTCTTGCCTGGAGGATGTGAGTCACCTAGACACAGAGAACCAGGCTTCACATTAGGGGTTTCTGACCCCAACATTCCACACAGATGTTATAAGCTTTGTTACCTAAAATGACAGATATCAAAAGTTTTGCTCTTTATACATGTATCGATAAGAATGAAATACCCCACTCTTGCCTGGAGTATGTGAGTCACCTAGACACAGAGAACCAGGCTTCAGATTAGGGGTTTCTGAACCTAACATTCCACACAGATGTTAACTTTGTAGTTTCTAAAGACAACATACCACGGGTCCACTTCACAGTCCAGGTCTGATTTTCACCCCATTACACATAGCTCTGCTTTGTCTTGAGCCTATCAAAATACTATTTCATTTAAATTTCATCTGAACACCTTTCCTCCAAATCCTGTAATTATTTTATTTTTTTGTTTGGTGAGATGCCTACACAGTACCTATTGTATGGTGTCCCTCATTGAAAGAAGCTAATAACTCTGACTTTTGTCTGAAGTCTTGGTCTAATCGAGCTGGACAAAACAAAATAAAACAAAGTGTCAGCCCAAACTTTCCATTCCTGTGGTTCCTGATCAGGAAGCTCACATAATTCTGTGTAACAGTGAGAAAAAGAGGACAAAAAGAAGGCTATCGTTTAGTCACTAAGTCGTGCAGCTCCTTGGTCTAGGGCACACCAGGCTCCTCTATCTATGGGATTGCCCAGGCAAGAAGACTGGAGTGGGCTCCCTTTCTTTCTTCAGGGGACCTTCCCGACCCAGGGTTCTGACCTGTGTTTCCTACATTGGCAGGTGGATTCTTTACCAATGAGCCACCAGGGAAGCTCCAGTTAACTGGTTAAAGAAATATAATTTTAGCTATCATGGAGAAGAGTTCATAAGACAACCAAACAGAGGTTTTGTTTCTGTTTTTCATCCACCAACCAAAAGTTATATACTCCTTTCCAGGCACTGGGTTGGCCAACTAAAGAAAGATGGATTGATACAAAGTTGTGCAAGTATCTTCCCGTCTTCTCATCGTTAATCATGTCCATTTCCCCTGCTGCCCCAAACTGGGAGAAACATTTTAACCACGAATTGTTCATGGTGATTAGGGAGAGTGACATCAACTTTCAGAGACTTTAACCATTCTTTGTGATGTTGCCATAAAAGGGAGAAGACAAATCTTTAAACCACTTGGCAAAAAAGGAGTCAATTTCCTCACAAAGATTATTATGTGTAAATAATTCCCTGATAAGTTTTTTGGAATATTCTTTTGCTTCTATAGATATTTAGCTTTTTAGTCATTAAAAAAGGAAGCCAATGGAATTTAAAACTCAGATAAAACTTCTTTGGAATATAGTTATTATAGTAAAACAGTAAATATTACCTTAAACTCCGACAACCATTCCTGCACAACCCCTTTCTCTGAAGTGAACATCTTTCCACATCTGTTCTAAATCTTCAACCTGAAAATTAACATAGAAAAATGCTAAAATTTTGAATACATTTTCTTTATAGTCAGATTACCAAAGATAGAAGTAATCCTATAAAATTTAGCTACTTTTTTATTGAGAAATTAAAACAGCTTCAAACATAAAATTACAGAGTTAATATCAAAAATCAATGT
>SJYC01030294.1:0-34862 GCA_006408675.1 Madoqua kirkii | reverse complement strand
CAAAGAGATAATGCAACTTAAGAAAACATTTTAAAATTGTGAAAATATAAAAAGATATGCATCCAAACTTGACTTTATAGAAAACATTAAAGTAATTTAATTTGCTATATTTCAGTTCTTTAGTACAATAACTATCTAGGCAAGCCACTTGGCTTCCTGGAAGCTTAATATTCATGAAACAGGAGTAAAAGTGGTAATATCCAAGGTAATGACAATATGCAACAATAGCTATTCAGAAGACTGGAATTTACTTAAGTATAAATAAGAAAAAAAGGAAGTTAAAGGAAATGCAAAACAAATTTATCTCAAGAAAAACTTCTGTCAAAGTACAATATAGTTTTCTTCATACCTCCATCTGTAAGAGAGTGGACTGCTTCTTGAGGGAAAACTTTATTAGTTCTATCTGAATTTGCTAAACTCCTAAGTCAGGCACAAACCCTGCATTAGCCTTCTTAATTTTCATCAGAATTATCATGTAGAAGAAACCGAGGCAAACTGACAGAAACTGCATCTTGATTCTATTCTTACTTGTAGTATAAACTTGGGCAAGTTATTTGCCTTCCTTTTTTCATTCATGAAATAGGAAAAACCACAAAACATACTTTCAATTGATTACTGTGAAAATTAAATGAAAAAAATGTACATAGAAGCACCTGGCAATAAAAGTGTTGCTTTACTATGCAATACTATTATTGAAGACTATCAACTCATACAACTTTTGCTTAGTTGTCTATCAAAATATACAGATACACCGTGAATAAACAACACAAGTTCTTGCCAAGAATACATTATAATGTTTCTGTCTAATTTCTATTAAAAATTAATAAAAGTGTTGCTTTACTATGCAATACTATTATTGAAGACTATCAACTCATACAACTTTTGCTTAGTTGTCTATCAAAATATACAGATACACCGTGAATAAACAACACAAGTTCTTGCCAAGAATACATTATAATGTTTCTGTCTAATTTCTATTAAAAATGGTTAAGAAAATACATATATTCATTGATTCATTTATTCATACATGAAGAATTACTTGAGAGATATGCATTTTACTTTTTTAGGATTAAAAAGTAGTCCTTTTATTATTCTAAATTTTATCCTTGGATCAAGCCAAGCTATTAAAAAACCACATTATCTATACCGTATTATTCATTTTATAGTACTGTTCATTCACATAAACCAGGCTTTGAGTTTATGCCCAAAATGTTATAAAAATGCTGCCTGATCATATGTTACCCCCTTTAAAATCCAAAGGAGCAAAAAATTCACATCTTCAGTTTTCAATACCATGAAAAATTCTCCTTTAGAGTAACTTGTTTCCTTTTATATTATGGATACTGTGAATCTCCCAGCAGATTCTCTTTGCTTTGATTTTAATAAAATGGGAGTCAAAGTTTCTGCCTTAACTCTATCCACAAAAAAAGCTGGCTAGGATTAATTTTATTTATAATATTATATTACACACATTCCCTTATTTTCTTTCTACCTAGATCTACTTTTTTTATCCTGTTATACACATTTGTGAAGCAAAATGAAGCAAGGTAAATATAAATACACATGAGTTTTCTTTTTTATTTATCCATTGCTCATCTAGTAAATTAAGACATAAAGCAATCACAAATAGAACCAGAAGTTACAAAGAATGGGAAGGTAAAATTTTTACAAAAGTTCAAAATAATTCTCTAATTAAAATTAATTTTTAAAAGGTTAAAATCAAGAGGGATATATACAAAAGGATCAAGAGCAGTGCTCGAGGACTTGGACTTCTAAATATTAAGGCTTACTACAAAACTTACCAAAAGCACAGGAATTAAGCCAGTGTGGTATCATATTATCACTATCAATAAAATCCAATGAAACAGAGCAGAACGGCCACAAACAGACCTCTACATACAGGATGATCTGATCTATGAGCAAAGTGACAATGTAATTCAGTAGGGAAAGGGTAATCTTTATAAAAAATAGGATTAGGTCAACTAGACAGCTACATGGGATGGGGGTAGGAGGAGAACCAAAACCTACTAGCTAACACCATATGCAAAAGGCAGTTGCAGTTGGATCACAGATCTAATTTTAAAAAGTAAAATAAAGCTTTTAGAACATAAGAGAATACCTTCAAAACCTTGAGGTAGGCAAAAAAAAAAAAAATTTAAACAAGAGACACAGAAGCACTAATCATAAAGGGATTGTTATAAATCGGACTCCATTAAAAGAATTTCTGTCTGCCAACAAATGAATGGATAAATTTAGAAAATATGATACACACACAAACATACAATGGAATATTATTCAACCTTCAAAGGAAGGAAATTCTGCTATTTGCAACAACATGGATGAATCTGGGAATCTTATGCTAAGTCAGATAACCCAGACACATAAAGACAAATACTGCAAGATCTCACTTGTGTGCAGAATAAGTCAAACTCATGTTAACAGAGAGTAAAGTCATGGTTTCCAGGGGCTGGGGGTGGGGGGCGGCGGTGGAGGAATGTGGAGATGCTGGCCAAAGGGTACAGCTTTTCAGTTATGAGTAAGTTCTGGTAACCTAATGAGCAGTATGGTAACCATAGCTAATAATAATGTATACCTGAAATTTGCTAAAAGAGTAGATTTTAACTGTTCTCACTACACACATAAAAATTGGTAATTATGTGTGATGACAGATTGTTAGTTAACTTGATTGTGGTATACCAAAGCATCACATACACCTTAAATACTTAATTATTTGGCAATCATATCCCAGTAAAACTGGGGTGGGGGAAGGGAAGAACTTCTATTCACCAGAAGATACCACTAAGTGGATGAAAAGACAAAACCAGAGTGGGAGAAGATACTAACAATTCTGTCAAAAGTCTCGTATTCAGAAATAAAAGGAATTCATCAATTATTAAGAAAAAGGCAGAAAATTCAATACGAAAAGCAAACATATCACTGATCCAAATGGAAACATAATATATGAAAGGTACTCAAGATTGTTAGTCATCAGGGAAATCTCTCTCTCTCTCTCTCTCTCTCTCTCACACACACACACACACACACACACACACACACACACACACACACGGCTAGAATGAAAGAGACAATACTAAATGTTGAAAAAGATATGAAGCAACCAGAATATTCATACGCTGTTGGCACGAATGTAAATTGATACAGTATCCTGGAAAACACTTTGTTAATACCTTCTAATTGAACACATGTATACTCTAACAATTCCATGCATAAAAATATACTTTACAGAAATGTGGATGTATGTTTCTGAAAGATTTGTTCAAGAACATGCAGAGTAGCAGTTTTTATAAACAGTCAAAAACTAGAAAGAAACCAAGTGTCCACCAAGAGTAGAAATGATAAGTTATAGTATATCATACATGGAGTTCTATACAACAATGACAAAAACCAAAACTGTAACCACATTAATGTCACAATATTGGGAAATGGAAGGCAAAAAAAATGAGCACATGCTATATAATAACATTTATATAAACTTGCAGAATAGGCAAAACTAATTGTGTTAAAAGTTAGGAGTGGCTGCTCTTGAAGGAGTTAATTCTTAGGTTTGGTAACTGAACTAAGAGTTGGTTATACAAGAGTGTTCATTTAGTGAAAATTTATCAAACTGAACAGATGATTTGTGCATTTTTCTATGTGCATATTATAATTAAAGCTATGTTTTTCTAGTACTCATGTATGGATGTGAGTTGGACGATGAAGAATGAGCGAGGAAGAATTGATGCTTTTGAATTTAGGGGCTGGAGAAGACTCTTCAGAGTCCCTTGGACTCCAAGATCAAATCAGACAACCCTAAAGGAAATCAACCCTGAATATTCACTGGAAGGACTGTTGCTAAATCTGAAGCTCTAATACTTTGGCCACCTGATGCAAAGAGCTGACTCACTGAAAATGACCCTGACGCTGGGAGAGATTGAGGGTAGGAGGAATATAGGGCCGTCAGATGATGAGATGGTTGGATGGCATCACCGACTCAATGGACTTATGCGTTTGAGCAAACTCCTGGAGATAGTAAAGGACAGAAGAGCCTGGCATGCTACAGTCCAAAGCGTAAGACACGACTTAGAAACTGAACAACAGCAAATTACACATTAGTAACACTAGACCACCCCGGGCATCTTATTCACTTGTTAGAGGTCCAATGGGAGCCCTTAACTGTAGACCTGAGTTTACATGAATACTCAGTGAAACAGTCCCTCCCCATGCTTCTTTGCCTTCCTCTGCAGAGCCCAAAAGAACACCTCCTCCACCCTGAAACTTTCACAGCCTCACCACCACTTCCTGCAGCCACCTGCCCCTGTTGATGTCAGGAACCACTAGAAACTACAGGCCCCAGGTTACCCTTGCACATGTTCATAGCTCTTTGCAGGCCCTCTACTTTACCCCCATCTCCTATTCCACTCTAATTCTGGAAGAAAGTTCTCTTTCCCTGAGCCTTCTGAAATTAACAATCTGTTACCAGCAAAACCCTCTAAATCTTCAACAGTTTTCTAACAAGAAGCCTGGCTCTCCTCTGAAGATATCCACTTTCCCTGAATGCTTCTCAAAGAGTGACTGCCTGCCTTTCCTCCATAACCCTGGAAGAAACCACTGGCCCTAGAGGTAATATTACCATTTCAGATCAATCTCCCTCTCTCCCATCCACCCAACGCTGATCCTAAACGCATGTAGCTGTCATCTATCAATCAATCCCTCCCCTCCAGTCATCCTTCTCCTTCATTTCTAGATGATTTTAGCTCTGGCTTATTGTCATGCTTTCAAATTACTCTTATTTAAAATCTTAGTGTTTTTTCTTCTCACTCAGTGAACTCTTAATTCCTAAAAATCTTCTCCAACAATACTGACTTCTTCCCTATCTCAGTAACTCAGTCATATGATCATAACCTAGACCAAAAATTCAGGTCAAGACCATTTCAAAAAATATTTTAAATATTAGTATTAATTTATCGAGCAGATCTGAAAGAACACCCAACCGTCAAAGTTGGAATAATTTGAACAACAGAACAAACAACATAGTAGTGAATTATTATCCAAAGTATAAAATAAATATACAAATCCATATTGAAATAAATAGTAGAGAAGAAGAGACAAGCCTTCCTTTCAGATAATATATGTAGATACGTACCCCTCCAGGAAGTTTAGTCCATGCCTCCCTATGGACCAAAATGGGCTGGTCAGAGTGATTTGCTTCCAAAGAAAAGAGTACTGAAAAGGGGAAAACAGTAACTTTATAGCGGAGAAATCTGATAAACACTGGCTTGACTAAGGTTAACAATACCCATGATGTGACGTGAATATCATGTACCCTTGATATGATGAAAGGTCACTTACTTTATCTCTGTGATATTCCTTCTAAAAAGCAATAAACCCAGTATGATCATGATACAAACATTAGAGGAAACTTAATTTGGAGACATTTTACAAAATATCTGAACTATATTCCTCAAAACTATCAAGGTCATGAAAAATAAAAAATACTAAGACACTCTAATACGCCAGAGAGCCTAAGGTGACACTTCAGTTCAGCCGCTCGGTCGTGTCCGACTCTCTGCGACCCCATGAATCGCAGCACACCAGGCCTCCCTGTCCATCACCAACTCCCGGAGTTCACCCAAACTCATGTGCATCAAGTCGGTGATGCCATCCAGCCATCTCATCCTGTCATCCCCTTTTCCTCCTGCCCCCAATCCCTCCCAGCATCAGGGTCTTTTCCAGTGAGTCAAATCTTCGCATGAGGTGGCCAAAGTACTGGAGTTTCAGCCTCAGCATCAGTCCTTCCAATGAACTGACCCAGGACTGGTCTCGTTTACGATGGACTGGTCGGATCTCCTTGCAGTTCAAGGGACTCTCAGGAGTCTTCTCCAGCACCACAGTTCAAATACCCGACCATAAATGCAATATGGTCACTCGGATTGGATCATATTGAACAGACCAGAAAAGGGATAGTTTCAAAAAAAAAAGCCCTGGTGAATTTCCAATAAAGACTTAAATTTAGTTAACAGCAATGTAATAGTAATGACAAATATACAATCATAATATGACATTAGGAGAAACTGAAACTGGGTGTGGAGTATATAGGAATTCTCTGTACTATCTTTGCAACTTTTCTAGAAATTTTAAATTGTTTAAAAAATTATTGAAGCTCTGATGTATTCCTATTCTAGGATCCAATCCAAATGACACTGTATTCAAAAACAGAACAAAACAATAAAGTACATCAACACACAAACACATATTCATATCTTCTGATAACATTCTACACCATTCATTATTAAAGCTTCAATTTCAATAATTTCATAATACTTCATTATACAGGGGCTTCTCAATACAGGGGCTTCTCAAACCTAAGGACCAAATTCTCTTCCATTACACTTCACTCTATGCACTAAACTGAGGTGACAAAAAAACTAATTTACGAAGAGATTTCTTATCTAGTTGCTGAAAGTTAAAAAAAGGGAAATAATTATAGTACTGAATTATAAACATAAATGAAAATTCAAGTCATGTTTACTTATCATTAGTTGTGTTTTAAGGACAGTAATAAACTCAAGCATTTTCATTGTCTTTCCATGGGGTCAAAAATCCTCAGCACAATATAGAAATATTTTTAATTAAATTTGTAATACATAAAAATATTATACTATACCATAAAATTATAAAAAGTAAAAATTTCAACTGGTATTCATGTAGTTTTAACTTACCAAGTCAAGCCAGTTTGAAACAAATCTAAATAGAATAAAACTTAAAAATTCGTTTAGATGACAAGTTTTTAAGAAAAATAGAAAATGTACAAATATTAAAAATGAGACTGGAAACAATAATGCATTATACGAAGAAGAGGTTAATGGAATTTTTTTAAGTGTAGAATAAGTATCTAGAGAAGCAGAAGATGAAAAAGCAATAGTGTGTGCCAGCTGAGAGAAGTTTTTCTTTGTCCTTATCACATATTGCAACACTCTAAAAAAATTTCTCCATTAGTACTGGCTTCCATGATGAGTAACAGTTATGACTAAAGGTACCACTAAAGACTAGGTAGGACGAGAAGCAAATGGACCACAAAATTGAAACAGTGTTTTAAAAACCTTTTCTCTCTACCAGCACTCAGCAAGAAGCTCTCTACAGTCACTATTTCACCCCTACATTTCATATCTAAGATGTAATCTTTTAACATTTATGGCAGTCTTAATTATGTAACTTTGAAGTTTTATAAAACTAATTAGATATCTCAAGTAATATTTTAAAATATATTCTCACATTAAAAAAAAAAAACTATTCTTCTCAAAGGCAAAAGGAACAAAATTAGGTATTTCATACTGTGTAACTAACTTCCTATTTTTTTCAAACATATCTTGGAAAAGAATATTTAAAATTGTATTAGAAAGCTTGCTAAGATTCAATGCAGTATTTCACAAGCAGAGTTAGTCTCTGTGAAATTAATTTTTTATATTTTCAGTGTGTAATAAAACATTTCTAAATCTCTATTCTTCAGTTGCTGCATTATATTTTAATTTTAACTCATAATGATTCCTGAATTCCTCAAGAAACTTTACAGAAGGCACATCATTATGTTTTACTCTCATCCAATTAAGGAAGAACAAAAAAAGAAAAAAAGAGTACTTAAAATTTTCACTGCAAAACTCTAAAAAATATTTTTACTATTATTTCTCATGCATCATGAAGTATTTAGTTCAGTTCAGTCGCTCAGTCGTGTCTGACTCTTTGTGAACCCATGAATCGCAGCACGCCAGGCCTCCCTGTCCATCACCAACTCCCGGAGTTTACCCAAACTTAAGTGCATCAAGTCGGTGATGCCATCCAGCCATCTCATCCTGTCGTCCCCTTCTCCTCCTGCCCCCAATCCCTGATAGCATCAGGGTCTTTTCCAATGGCCAAAATACTGGAGTTTCAGCTTCAGCATTAGTCATTCCAAAGAACACTCAGGACTGATCTCCTTTAGAACGGACTGGTTGAATCTCCTTGCAGTCCAAGGGACTCTCAAGAGTCTTCTTCAACACCACAGTTCAAAAGCATCAATTCTTTGGCATTCAGCTTTCTTCACAGTCCAACTCTTGATCCATACATGACCAGAGGAAAAACTATAGCCTTGACTAGACAGACCTTTGTTGGCAAAGTAACGTCTCTGCTTTTGAATATGCTGTCTAGGTTGGTCATAACTTTCCTTCCAAGGAGTAAGCATCTTTTAATTTCATGGCTGCAGTCACCATCTGCAGTGATTTTGGAGCCCAAAAAACTAAAGTCTGACACTGTTTCCACTGTTTCCCCATCTATTTCCCATAAAGTGATGGGACCAGATGCCATGATCTTCGTTTTCTGAATGTTGAGCTTTAAGCCAACTTTTTCACTCTCCTCTTTCACTTTCATCAAGAAGCTTTTTAGTTCCTCTTCACTTTCTGCCATAAGGGTGCTGTCATCTGCATATCTGAGGTTATTGATGTTTCTCCCGGCAATCTTGATTCCAGCTTGTGCTTCATCCAGCCCAGCGTTTCTCATGGTGTACTCTGCATATAAGTTAAATAAGCAGGGTGACAATATATAGCCTTGACGGACTCCTTTTCCTATTTGGAACCAGTTTGTTGTTCCATGTCCAGTTCTGTTGCTTCCTGACCTGCATACAGATTTCTCAAGAGGCAGGTCAGGTGGTCTGGTATTCTCATCTCTTTCAGAATTTTCCACAGTTTATTGTGATCCACACAGTCAAAGGCTTTGGCACAGTCAATAAAGCAGAAATAGATATTTTTCTGGAACTCTCTTCCTTTTTCCATGATCCAGTGAATGTTGGCAATAACTAGAAATTAATACTCAATCTTCTAAAACCATTTGCTTTATATGTCATGAAAATCAAGTTTATATAAATCTAAAGAATAAGCAAATTTCTGTAAGTAGTTAATAACATATTACAAAGTTTTAACTTTTCTGTCCTCTGAAATAGGGCCATTATAAGTAAATTAAGTGCTATCAGAAGATTCTCAAGATTCTTGGTTGAATTTTAGGAAAACAGAGCAGAAGGAAATGTTCAGATTATGTTACAGAATAAACTTAATAATCTTAGTAAGTTTACTGCTTAGAAAACGACGAATCAACTGGAGAGTTCTATGAAACAGGCGGGTACCTGGGCTGATGCTTGAAAAGAAGTTGTGCTGACTGCCTCACTGCCCACGTGTGTTCTCAACTGAACAGTTTCCTCTCAGGGCACAGGGAGAAGGAATAGAATTTACAGCCAGTAGCAGAAGCATGGGAAATCTTTCCAAAGACCTATAACTTAGGCCTATTTTCCCCATAAATCAAAAATATCTGATTATTAGAAATAGAGCAGAGATTTTTACTATGGCAAATGTCTTTCGAATTCAGCATCTTTTGCATAGCCCAAAGACAAACACAACTGTGTTGGGATACCAAAGTATTATGGCAACCAGGCCAGTGTATTTCTTTTGTAAAAGGTACGACAATTGGAAGAAAGGTAGCAATCCCCCTTCTCATTCCCCATTTCCAGCTTTCTAGTCTCAAAATTTTCAAGATTTCAGAAGAATCTTTTGTCCAGAGAAAGGACATCTGATTTTAATTCAAATAATATAAGTTAGAAAAAAATTTTTTAAAACTATTTGTCAACAACAACTTTGGTATCTGCACTGTCCCCATAAGCTGCTTTCACCAAAAGAATGTGGGGAGCACAGGCTGTGACTTGATCTGCAGCTTTCACTTTTCTTTTTCTCAATTGGGGAATAACTGCTTCACAGACTGTGTTGGTTTCTGCCATACATCAACATGAATCAGCCCAGGTATACATATGTCCATACGTCCCCCTCCTCTTGAACACCCCTCACATCTCCCTTCTCATTCTACCCCTCTCAGTTGTCACAAGAGCACAGGGTTGAGCTCAGTTACTGTGTTACACAGCAAATTCCCACCTGCTATCTATTTTACACAAGGAAAATGTATATGCCTCCCTGGTGGCTCAGACAGTAAAGAATCCGCCCACAGTGCAAGAGACCCAGGTTCGATCTCTGGGTCAGGAAAATTTCCTGGAGAAAGGAATGGCAACCCACTCCAGTATTCTTGCCTGGAGAATCTCATGGACAGAGGAACCTGGTGGGCTACAGTCCATGGAGTCGCAAAGAATCAGACACATCTGAGCGAATTGCACTTTCATTTTTTTCACTTTTCAAAGTATATGTTTCCATGCTATTTTCTCAATTTGTCCAACCCTTTCCTTCCCTGAGTCCACAAGTCTGTTCTCTCTCTATTATGCAGCTTCCACTTTCCTGTGTTTAGAACCCAGCCACCATATTATAAGAAGCCCCAACCATCATGAAAAGTTGCAAGGGAAAGAACCAAGACCCTGGCTGACAGTCAGTACCAAGTACCAGCCACAGGCTGAGCCATTTGGATATTCCAACCAAGCCAAGCCTCCAGATGACAACATGAAGCTTCAGCTGACAACATGAAGCAGAAGACCTGCCATGCTATAACTAATCTAGTCAAGCTCAGATTTGTGAGAGATCAAAAATACTAGCTGTTTGAAGCCACTAAGTTTGGGGATGGTTTGTTAGGCAGCAATAGATAACCAGAACATCACCTTAATCAAATATCTAGGGTATACCTTTTTCGTACAAGGCAGTGTCCTCTTATTAGAGAATATCGGATTTTTCAAAACATGATCCCTGCCATCAAGGAATTCAATTTTTCTCTAAAAACTTGTAGTAAAACTTATTATAAATAGGACATAATCTATGAATGTTCAGTGAATGTGTTTACATTCTGCTTATGTATAATTTTTGCCTATCCTACTGTTAATGATGAGACATTGTGATATGGTTGGCCAGAATTCAAAGTTTGGAAAAGTCCATAGCCACAAAGCAAAACAAAACTCAATTAATAACTATCTTAAATGCTATGCTTGATCAATGGAGCCAGCTTATCAGAGTAACCATCACAGTCATTAGTACATTATATAAAAGTTGCTTTTATTCGTTAGGTATAAACTATCTCATTTTGTACATATCCTGATATCAGCACCTCTAAATTTTCCTAAGACATCAAATGATTTCACTTAAATTTTCAGTTAAAAAATGATGTTGCATCTTGGTTTTCTTCTTTATAGTACTGTTTGTTGTTTAATTTGATCAATGGAGCCAGCTTATCAGAGTAACCATCACAGTCATTAGTACATTATATAAAAGTTGCTTTTATTCGTTAGGTATAAACTATCTCATTTTGTACATATCCTGATATCAGCACCTCTAAATTTTCCTAAGACATCAAATGATTTCACTTAAATTTTCAGTTAAAAAAATGATGTTGCATCTTGGTTTTCTTCTTTATAGTACTGTTTGTTGTTTAATTGCTAAGTTGTGTCTGACTCTTCTTGCGACCTCATGGGCTGTAGCCTGCAGGCTCCTCCGTCCATGGGATTTCCCAGGCAAGAATACTGGAGTTGGTTGCCATTTCCTTCTCCAGGGGATCTTCCCGACCCAGGGATCAAACCTGCATCTTCTGCATTGGCAGGTGGATTCTCTACCCATGAGCCCCCAGGGAAACCCTCTTTACAGTATAGATCTTTGCAAATTTTGAAATAGTAAGAAAATTTTAATGATACAATAAGGGATTCAGGTTTGATAGAACAATTAATCAATAACTCTTATTACTGGAAGCCTCAATATAAAATAGGCTACTAAGAGAAAACATACAGTTTCTAAACTATTATAGACTATGATAGATTTTTCATCTGTCTAAGATTTTATAAACTCTCATGAAAACTGAGAGGTAAACTAGAAAAATTCTTTAAGTCCTTGCTCATCCTACATCCATAATAGATTAATTATTCAAAAGAAAGTTTAGTAAAATGTTATAACAATGTACCATCCTAAAGTTACAGAAAGGGATATATGCATAAGACCACAAAACCCACGTGTCCAACAGCCACATCTCAAAACACAGGATGAAAACAGGCTGCTTTCACAGTGATGATGCTCCAGTCTATATTTGCTGAATGCCTTTCTAATTTACTCATCTTGTCTACGTCCCCTCTGGCTATCCTAGTCCTCTCATAACCTTTGTGCTCCAGACACACACTCTCCTCTGCACCACATCAGCATTTCTCAATTCCCAAATCTAAATTCTTCAAGTAATCATCTGTACCAGCTCCTTATTTTGATCCTGACCACAATTCAAAGCCAACCTGGAAACTGGCTAACCTGAGGACAGATATCTTCACTTAGTCCAACAGTTGAGATCAAAGATATAGACAAATATAGATCCAAGTTTATTTCGAAGGGGCCTTATGTGGGCAAAAAGAGTAAACGTATCTAGTATCTACTATAGATGTAATATCCCAGGAGAAACCTAACAAGCTGAATACCAGGACACAACATTTCAATCAGGAAAACCTTTTTTTTTTTTTAAACTTTCCTTTGTAATCATGTCTCACAGAAAGATCTCATATGCTTAGAATCAGCTAAACCTCAAGACTTTTTCATACAGACTGTTTCCAAACCAGGTCACTCCTATCTTTTACTTAACCAATCAACTCTTAAGAATCTAAGTGACAATTTAGCATTTTAGATTGATTCACACATCACAGATACATAAACATTTGTTCAGTGAATGAATAAGTGAGAAAACCTTTGAAACTTTGCTGATTTGGGCCCTGAATTCCACTGTTTTTTAAATATAACATTTACCTTGTTATATTAGCTCTCCGTCATAGCTGACATCCCAGCATACAATAAAAGTGATCCTGAAAGCAAGGAATTTTGTACTAGAGGAAAAGTAAGGAAATGGGGTTAGAGATATGTTGTAAAGCTATCTATATGTAAGAAATTATTAGTGCAATAACAATAAATAACTTTTCCCAAAGTAAACACAGGCTAAGTACATAAGGTGCCAAACTAAGTACATATCCATGATAAAAATCTATTTTCAATGTTTAGAATGGAGAAGGAATAGGGGCCTAGGCTGAACAAAGTTCCAGATCAGCCAAAGAAAAAGGAATCTCTGAAACAAATAACAGGAGAAATATCAAGGAAAAAATAAAAGTATACAAGAATTATAACAATGAATCTTATGACTGTCCAAGAAGACAACAAAGAAAACAAATAGTTTCAGTGAAATGAAAGCACTGAAAGCCAGTGTTTTCACTGGGATTTAGTAGAAAGAAAAAAAAAAGACATAGTCACAGGATTTTTACAATTAAAACACAAGAAAAATTACTTTTGCTTGTTGTCACTGAAGACAATACCATTAAAACGGAAAATTTCCAGTCTTTATCATCAAGAAACTAAGTGAAAGTTGCAATCATGTCCAACTCTTTGGGACCCCACGGACTATACAGTCCCAGAAATTCTCCAGGCCAAAATATTGGAGTGGGTAGCCCTTCCCCTCTCCAGGGGATCTTCCCAACCTAGAGATCAAACTCAGGTCTCCCACATTGCAGGGGAATTTTTTACCAGCTGAGCCACAAGGGAAGCCCAAGAATACTGGAGTGGGTAGCCTATCCCTTCTCTAGCGGACCTTCCCAACCCAGGAGTTGAACCAGGGTCTCCTACATTGCAGGCAGATTCCTTACCAACTGAGCTATCATGGAAGCCCCAAGAAACTAAGGAATAAATTATTTATACCATTAAGATTTACCTCCATTGCCTCACTCTGCCCTCATATTCCAACATACAAACCATTATGTATTATCAACATTACTTGAGAAAAGGAAAATCTTCTTTTATCATATAAGAACGATTAATGTAGCTCTTTTGAGTAGATTCACACCTACTTTCATCATTGCTTTAGAAAGTGTGTTAATCACTCGTATCTGACTCTTTGCAACCCCATGGACCATAGCCCACTAGGCTCCTCTGTCCATGGAATTCTCCAGACAAGAACACTGGAGTGGGTTGCCGTTTCCTTCTCCAGGGCATCTTCCCAACCCCGGGATCAGACCTGGGTCTCCCACATTGCAGGCAGGCTCTTTACTGTGTGAGCCACTAGGGAAGCCCCCTCGTTGGCTTTAACCAGAGAAAATGACCTTGAACTTAAAGTATTAATGCTTTTCAGTTCCTTCCTTTAAATTTTTATTTATTTATTTATTTTTGGCTGTGCTGAAACTTCGCTGCTCCAAGAGGGCTTTTTCTAGTTGCGGTAAATGGACTTCTCCCTGCAGTGGCTTCTCTTGTTGCAGCTGATGGATACTAGGCATGCAGACTCAGTAGTTGGCAGCACACAGGCTTAGTGGAATCTTAGTGGCAGCACACAGCATGTGGAATCTTCCCAGGCGAGGGATCCAACCTGTGTCTTCTGCACTGGCATGTGGATTCTTAACCACTGTACCACCAGGGAAGGCCTCAGTTTCTTTTAAACCAACAACTTACTTTAAGTATTGCTTGATGCAGAAATCATACTAACAAGATGCTAGAAGTACAGTAATAGCTGGTATTACAAGACTATAACGAAAAGAATTTTTATACACTAGAACATTCTTAGTCTTTACAAATATAAACATAAGCTTTCTTAAAAAAAATAAAGCCCTCTGGTTAAGAACTTTCCATTTGCCTGCCAAGTGATTTCTTATATCTATAATTAAGTGGCTGGTTTCAATTTGTTAATCAAATAAAGTACAAATTATTTTGGAAGATTAAGAAAAAGTTTTTGCTCTTCATTTTATTCAGTTAAATTAAGTCCAACTCTTTGTGACCCCATGGACTGCAGCACGCCAGGCTTCCCTGTCCTTCACCATCTCCCAGAGCTTGCTCAAACTCATGTCCATTGAGCCGGTGATGGCATCTAACCATCTCATTCTCTGTCACTCCCTTCTCCTGCCCTCAACCTTTCCTAACATCAGGGTCTTTTCCAACGAGTTGGCCTTTTGCATCTGGTGGCCAAAAGATCTGTAAGATTATTCTTTTTAATTACAAATCACCAGAAAAGAGAATATTATGAAGAACTTCACCACTAGCGTATATAACTTTAAAGTTTAAGATTGTATGGTAATTACAGGCAAAGTTCAGTTCAGATACTAGAAGCAGGAATATATACAGTCAAGTATTCAATAAAGATTTGTTGAATAAAGAAATAAATTTCATCCTTCATAAAGCCTGTCAAACATGCCATCTGCTCTCCAGCTCTACGGCAACACCCTCAGTCTTGGTTTTTATTGCCTCTGTAGGCACCAGTCACAGCCTTTCTGCTCCTGTTTCTTCTCCAGGGCACTATACACATTACCACCAAACTAATCTTCCTAAAACACTGCTCTTCTCCTGAAACATACTATGACACTCTTCCATATCATATCTGTCAGATCTTCTACCTCAAGCTCCCCTTGTAATACAGCCACAATTTACCTATCTAAATTTTACTTACTGCTGTTCTCCAAAACATCTTGTCATTCCAACCTCCATGCCTGCCTATGCCTTTCCTCTCTACTATATCTTCCTTTTACACCTCAGTTTTTTACAGCCTTCCCAGGAAATACTCAAGGCCTGCACTGATGAAGGGCTGGCAAGGCAAACGGTCAGGAGAGAACTATGGCATGACATCTGTGAGCCACAAAAGCGTCATTTGATTGACTTGTTTAAAGACTGACCTTAACTTAGAAAAACTCTTACTAGAATTTTTTCAAGAATATTTTTACAAGAATTCTAGACTCCACTAATAGAAGTTATGCATTTCATTAAAAATAAAAGAACCAGACAAACGTATTTACAAAAGAGAAACAGAGTCACAGACGTAGAAAACAAACTTACAGTTATCAAGGGAGAAAGGAAGGGAGATAAATTGGGAGACTGCGTTGACATATATACACTACTATAAAATAAACAACTAATAAGAACCTATAGTATAGCACAGGGAACTCTACTCAATACTCCATAATAACATGGAATGATTACATGGAATGTAATAACATGGAATGATGCTGTACATCAAAAACTAACACAATATTGTAAGTCAACCATACTCCAATAAAAGTAATTAAAAAATAAAGTAAAAATAATAACAAAATAAAAGAATCAGAAACTGAATTATTTTAAATTTAATACTGGGAAGAAATCTACAAGGGCAATTATTAGTTGAATTATGATTTTTCCAAAATGTCTGTAGCATTTTTTACAAAACATAATTATAGTATATTCTAAATGATTCAAGTATTACTTCAGTAAATCAAAGTCCGTAATACCCTGACACCTAAGACACAAACTGTAAACTTTATGTTGACAGATTATAAAAGTTTCAAACTACAAAAGTTACCTCAAAACCATTCACTGATGTAATTATTGTGTAAGTAACTAGTACAGTGATCAGTAATGGTTTTTACATATTCATTAGACCAGGACCTCAAGTTGACAAATTATATACCCATCCCCTGACTAGCTCATACAATTTATCCAGACAGCAGCCAGGCAGGGCCCGAGTGGGAAGGAAAAAAGAGAACAAGACTAGACAAAAATAGACATAGGATGAGAATCAGTCATGTGTATCATTTACTCAGTAATTTTACACATGCAAAAAATATTACTATACATTAAAACTCCAATACTAATAATTCAACAAGCCTTGAGTGCCTACTGAGTATAATACAAAGTATTTCTATGACTTTGCATTGTTAGTAAAAGAACAGTAAAATGTGATATGTGTCCATAGGAGCCTGTAATCCAGATGGCAAAGGAAGTGGGGCGGATACTGAGAAGGAAAATGAACCAAGACAGCACCCTATATTTTCTAGAGGAATAATTACAAGTGCTAGAATCATGATAAAATTATGAGACATGCACATCAACAATGTAGAGCATAAAACAAGGGCTCTGCTTATTATAAAAATACCAAGAAACTATAAAATTTTCATCAAGAAAGAAAAAGAATAAACTAAAAAAATTATAAATACTTTGATAGAACATTAATCTTTCATTTCCACTAATATTTTTCTTTATTAGAGTATCTTTTCACTGTTACACTTGAATCTTCTTCACGTAATTAAAAGAAATGTTCATCCTTCTCTCTGCTTCTATCCCACTCTTCAAAGGAAGACACTGTTATATTACTCTATATTATTTCAAACTTTCTTCTAAGCATACACTATATATATAATCAGCAGTTCTCAAACCTCTTTACTATTAAAAAGTATTGAGAACACCAAAGAGGTTTCTTTTATAGTAGATATATTTACTGACATTTATACTATTTGAAATTTTTAATGATAAAGTTTAAATATTACAATGATAAGCCTATTACATATCAACATCTTTATTTTTAATAATGCCTAAACAAAAAACTTATTCAGAAGAGTTGACTGGTCTTGTTTCACATTTTTTCAAATTTCTTTAACGTCTTGGCTTAACAGAACAGAGGTAGATCTTTGTAACTGTTTCTGCATTCAAACTGATATGGATATGATGATCAGTGTGTGTTTTGACTCCCCTCTCCTCTCTCAAATAGAATCTTAGAATCCACAGAGCCTTAACCTTTCCATCTAACATATCCTGGACACTTTTCTTTATGTGTGGTAGACTATTACTATTATATTTAGGGCCTTCAACAGCAGCCCTTCTTATCATATACACTTTTGTGTAGTTCTCTCCCACACACGGATGCTGGGCTTAGCAATGTGACCTGTTTTGACCAGAAGCCTTTATCAAACATGAGAAGAAGCTAAATAAAAGTTTGCACCTAGGGCATGTCCTCTTGAAACACCATCATAGAAGGCAGCCACCATGCTATAAAAGCTCATCTGAATGAGAATCACGTGAAGAGGCTATCTTGGGATTTCAGCCACAGCCAAGCTTCCAGGTGAATTGCACAGTGATTTCAGCGAGCCTGCTTTCAGCAATGCAAAGGCAACACTGCCGGCTGAACCCAGTCAGCCCATAAAATCATGAGAAAATACATCTTTGTTATTTTCAAGCCACTTAGTTTTGGGGTAAGTTGTTACACAGTAACACATAATTAAAACACCATTAAGACACATTTAGAGAAATTAGGTTTTCGTGGGGGAAAAAAAAATTCTGAATATTACAATTTTAGCTAAGCTATTAAGTTACAGGTATTGCCCAGTTTTGAAATTTTTTCAGCCCCTTAAATGGTTGTTTCCAATTTTCTTTATTTGAAAATGCTGTGACAAATTTTCTTATATTTCTGCAAGTACTTCTATAGGATAGACTCAAGAACACTGCTGGGTCTAAGGTTACTTGTGCATTTTGTTATTTAATAGGGTTTAGTTTACACTGTTACTATAAATGAGCTTTTTTACACCTTCCATTTTTTCTTTTTAATTATAACTGCTTATTTCAAGTATTTAGGAAAGCCGTTGTCTTCCTCTGCATTCTGTTTATTTCAGTTCTAATAATCCTACTGAAAGTTATCCAAAGTTCATCCCACACAATAGTTAAATTTTTTATTCTACCTCAGCGTTAATTTCCAATTTAATTTTACCTACATGAATTCTGTCATTAAGTTGGCATGTCATATTTTAAATGTTTAAGTATTAAAGTTTGCTGCTATGGAAATGATATGAAGAGATTCTGACAATGCAGCTCAAAGAACAAAAGTTTCAGGTTACTTTATGAAAAGATCTCTGAATATTTCAAAAATAAATAACACAATAAAAAATATAAACATACATAGCTAATAAAACTGCTTGCTTATATAGATCACAATTAAACAAGAACCATCACTACCACAGAAAACCTATGACAATTCCTTCTCACCCCTCGCACACTCAGACACAAACATTTTTAGTCATGTTAATACTTATACAAAGGACATTCTTGTGACAGCTTGGTATCATGCACTTAATCTCAAAAGGTAAAGCTGAATGACAATTAAATGAAGATCATATAGCTAACCCTAAAAAAATGAACTTCACAAACGAGGATGGGAGACATGACTACATACAGAAATTTAGGTACTTAAAAAACAGTAAGAAAAAAAAAAAAACACAGTAAGAGGATTTTTAAAACACCAGGATACATTAATAGGAAATTTTTAATACAAGAAATCTGAATGGGTGACACTTAGTACACAATATTCTAAGGATGCCAAAGAACAGCAGTGGGGCCAGAATTCTGAATCTACCTATTACTCCAACATGACCAGGCAAACATGGAAACTAAGGCTCAGAAAGTTTAAGTGATCTAAATTTTCTGTGCAAAAAATAATAGCTACCCTACCACATATAACAGAAAAATAAAGAAAATAAAGCATGTGAAAACACGCTAAATTACAGTATGATAAATGAATAGAAGTATCACTACCAGTTTAGGGAAATGCTATTTGAAAAATGATTTTATTGTTTGTAGAGGGGTATAGCTATTTTTTTTTTAATTGAAGTATAGTTAATTTACAAGGTTGTGAGGGGTTCTGGTATACAGCAAAGTGATTCAGTTATATATGTATACATATACATGTATGAAAGTGAATGTCACTCAGTAGTATCTAACTCTTTGCTGACTGCATGGACTATACATATACAGTCCATGGAGTTCTCCAGGCCAGAATACTGGAGTGGGTAGCCTTTCCCTTCTCCAGGGGATCTTCCCAACCCAGGGATCGAGCCCAGGTCTTCTGTATTGCAAGCGTATTCTTTACCAGCTGAGCCACCAGGGAAGCCCTTTGAATAAAAAAATTTCTTCAAACTCTTGTGTCACGGGCTTTCAATCACATCAAGGGAGCTGCTCTGCTACATACGAAATCCCAACCCAGAAGCAGGTGGTCCACAAATGGTTTACATGTATGTATCTACTCAATTTTATTTTCAGTTACATATATATATTCTTTTCATTATGGTTTATTGCAGGATGTTGAATATAGTAACCTGTGCTATACAGTAGGAACTCGCCCTTGTCGTGTATCTATTTTATACATAGCAGTCTGTATCTGATAATCAATTCCAGACTCCTGATTTATCCAGTCCCCCCATTGTTTCCCTCTGGTAACTATAAATTTGCTTTCTATGTCAGTTAGACTGCTTCTGTTTCATAAATAAGAGGACCTATATAATTCGGTTCCACATATAAAGGATATAATGGTATTTGTCTTTATTTCTGTCTTACTTCATTTAGTATGAAAATCTCTAGGTCCATCCATGTTTCAGCAAATGGCATTACTTCATCCTATTCATGACTAAATAGTATTTCATCAGGCTTCCCTGGTGGCTCAGATGGTAAAGAATCCACCTGCAATGTGGGAGACCTGGGTTTAATCCCTGGATCGGGAAGATCCCCTGGAGTGAGGGCATGGCAACCTGTGCTCCAGCATTCTTGCCTGGAGAATCCCCATGGACAGAGGAGCCTGGTGGACTGCAGCCCACGGGGTTGCAAAGAGTCAGACACGACTGAGTAACTCAACTGAGCAACTCGGCACAGCACACTATTTCATCAGATATATGTAACACATTTATTTTCTTTATCCATTCATCATAAATGGACATTTAGGTTGCTTCCATGTTCTTGGCTATTATAAATAGTGCTGCTATGAACAACGGGGTGCACTCATCTTTTTTAATTAGAATTTGCTCTGAATACACACCCAAGAGTGGGACTGCAGGATAATATGACAATTCTTAGTCTTTGAGAAACCTCCATACTGTTTCCCATAGTGGCTGCACCAATTTACATTCCCACCAACACTGTAGGAGGGTTCCCTTTTCTCCACACACTCTCCAGCAAGTATTTGTAGACCTTTTAATAATGGCCATTCTACAGGTATGAAATAATACTTCACTGTAGTTTTGATTTGCATTTCTTTAAAAATTAACAAAGTTAGGCATCTTTTCACATGCTTATTTGCCATATGTATGTCTTCTTTGAAGAAATGTCTATTTAGAACTCTGCTCATTTTAGATCTTCTGCTCATTTTGTTTGTTCTTTTTGTTGCTGAGTTGCGTAAATTGTTTGTATATTTTGGAAAGCAAGCCCTTGTCAGTTGCACTATTTGCAAATATTTTCTCCCAGTCCACAGACTGCTTTTTCATTTTGTTTAGTTTCCTTTGCTGTGCAAAAAGTTATAAGTTTGATTAGGTCCCATTTATTTTTGCCTTTTTTAAAAAGTATTTATTTTTGGCTGCACTGGGTCTTCGTTGCTGCCCGTGGGCTTTCTCTAGTTGCAGAAAGTGGGCTCCACTCTTCCCTGTGGTGCCTGAGTTTCTCATTTCGGTGATTTCTCTTTTGGAAGCAGGCTCCAGGCACAGGAGCTTCAGTAGTTGCGATACACGGGCTCAGTAGTTGCAGCTTGCTGGCTCTAGGGAACACAGGCTTCGGTAGTTGAAACACAGGGGCTCAGCAGCTGTGGCTCATGCGCACTAGAGTGCAGGCTCTGAAGTTGTGCACGGGCTCCACTGTTCTGCCCCATGAATCTTTCTGTACCAGGGATTGAACCCACGTCCCCTGCACTGGCAGGTAGATTCCCACCCACTGTGCCACCAGGAAAGTCCTGTTTATTTCTGCTTTTATTTCTACTGCCTTGGGAGACTGACCTAAGAAAACATTGTTATGATTTATGTTAGAGAATATTTTGCCTATGTTCTCTTCTAGGAGTTTTATGGTGTCATGTCTTATATTTAAGCCTTTAAGTCATTCTAAATTCATTTCTGCTTAGAGAGTGAGAGTGTGCTCTGACTCCAATGATTTACATGTAGCTATCCAGCTTTCCCAGTACCACTTGCTGAAGAGACTGTCTTTTCACCACTGCATATTTTCGACTCCTTTATCAAAGACTGACCATAGATGTGTGGGTTTAGTTCTAGCCTCTCAATTTTCTATCATTTATCCATATATCTGTTTTTATGCCAATACCATGTTATTTTGATTGCTACAGACAATCAAATTGTGGTACTGTTTAAAGTCTGAAACTGTTACTCCTCTAGCTTTGTTCTTTTTCTTCAGGATTGCTTTTGCAACTTTGGGTCTTTTATGTTCCATACAAATTTTAGGGTTATCTGTTCTAGTTCTGTGAAAAATGTCATGAGTAATTTGATAGGGGTTGTTTTGAATCTGTAGATTTCTTTAGATAATATGGTCAGTTTAACAATATTAACTCTTCCAATCACAGTCTTTTCATTTCTTTGAATCATCTTCAATTTCCTTTATCAATATTTTATAATTCTCAGCTCTTTCACTCCTTGGTCAGGTTTATTCCTAAACATTTTATTTATTTATTTACTTATTTATTTATGGGTGTAATTTTTAAAGGATTTTTTTTAACTTCCCTTTTATGGTATTTTATTGTTAGTATAAAAAAAGCAACACATATCTGTATGTTAAAAATTATCTCTATTTGAGGACAGATTTTATGATTTTTTTAAATAAGTTAGGCCACAAACTTATCAGAATGTGACAAAGTAATCTAAATCAAGTTTGTTTAAAAACAAAAACCTCAACTTTTTAACCAAATACAGAATTTGAACTTGTCAGGAACATAGCTCCTATTCATATAACTTATTTGCAATGTTGGCTGTATGACTAAGTTGGTATTAAGGCTGGAAAAAAGTTAATAGGCAAGTCATTTCAATGACAAATCTTTAACATGACTAGCTGCTTACAATCATTTTTCTCATTTATTTTGTTATGTTTAAAGGGGAGAAAGATACATTCTTTGGTATCTCTGCAAAGCCCAATAATCAGAACTTCTGAGGTAGAAGAAACAACTTTGAAGATATAACCTACCCATCCCCCACTAGGAAATCAAGGCACATATACAGGTTAAATGTAAGATCACTCTTCTATGCAGTTACAGAAATACTAGTAGAATACCGAACTCCTGGCTCCTTTCAAGTACCCATCATATTCTTGTTGTAGAGTACAAATAATCAGGGAAAATAAAAATATCACTGTCATTAATGCATTGAACCAGGTAAATGCATTATAATTTAAGCAGTGCTTCCTAAACCGTTCTTAAAAATGTTCAAAGGATATCAACAGTAGTACCAAAGAAGAAAAGGCTTTTCCTGTAAAAATTTTATTCAAGAAAGTTAAAGAGTTTTCTTTCTTTTTAATCAAAGGATTTCTCAGCGCCTTTTACTATGCTAAATCTGTGTTATGAACTTCCAAGAACGGTGTTTAGAATAAAATATTTTCCCAGGTGTATTTGACCCTTAGACCCTTTATGGTCCAGATATAACTGATATCATCAGGAATCTAGTCTAGATAACAGAGTAAGTCAAATATATCAACAGATGTCCAAGGATGATGTTGGGATAACGATTAACATTCTCAAGCCCTTATGTATCTGGCACTTTGCTAAATGCTTATGGGAATTTCCAGTTAATACTCACAGCCTTCCTAAATGGTAAATTAAAATAATCTCCATTTCACAAAAAAAGGAAGATGAAGCTTGAAGAAATAACTTGTCCAAGGTCACACACTAATAAGTGGCTGAGTTAAGTTCAGAACCCAAGCAGCCCAACTCGAGTCCCCTTTCTCAATCACTTTTCATGCTATCAACAATCCCAACCCATAGCACACAAAAGTTCAAAGTTTATAGTACACTGTCTCTTGAATAATTTACTCTTATATCCCTTGCTGCTGCTGCTAAGTCGCTTCAGTCGTGTTCGACTCTGTGCCACCCCATAGACAGCAGCCCGTCAGGCTCCCCAATCCCTGGGATTCTCCAGGCAAGAACACTGGAGTGGGTTGCCATTTCCTTCTCCAGTGCATGAAAGTGAAAAGTGAAAGTGAAGTCGCTCAGTCGTGTCTGACTCTTAGAAACCCCATGGACTGCAGCCCACCAGGCTCCTCTGTCCATGGGATTTTCCAGGCAAGAGTATTGGAGTGGGATGCCATTGCCTTGCATCACTTACTTATTCATATTTTTATATTAAACTGAAAACTAGAATATTTTCATTTCAAAATAAATTGGTAGGGGAAAATAAATTACATGTGTGATTCTGTTTTTGCAGCCAAGCTGAGAACTATAGGGTCACAGAAATATATGGCAGGGTAACCAAGTGAAAGTCTTCTTTTTACAGGGAAACCCACCTCTGCTGCTTGGTAGCATCTGACTTTGAAAACATTCTTGTTTTCAGTGCTTTTCTCAACAACTGGAATGAAGGAAAAGAAAGAGGATGAAAAAGTATATTACTGATAATTACCACAGTAACAACAGACTGTTAATACGGGTGCTCCAGACTGTGTGGATATGTTGTTGTTATTTGGTTGCTAAGTTGTGACCCCACAGACTACAGCACAACAGGCTCCTGTGTCCTCACTATCTCTTGAAATTTGCTCAAATTCATGTCCACGGAGTCTGTGATACTAACTGAAGCTTAAATGCCAGAATTAAGTTACAATTTTTATTTGCCCATAAATTGGAGGGTTTTTGTTTTTCCAAATAAAATTTTTTTTAATCTAAAACTGAGACTTTTATTCAGTTTGATATTTAGTTTACCCTATTCTCAGTACTCTGGTAAACCAGTTCCAAATGATGAAAAAGCAAGTGTTCTTTTTTTGTACAGGTCCAAAATTTCCTCTTTCAACTAAGTGTCTCAAAACACTATAAAAGACACAGTGCTCTGCCCTGGTATTATTATAACAGGCAAAGTAAGGTGGCTGAGATTATGTACAAGCAATTAGTTCAAATTAATGTCATAATAAAAACTATTTTATTCGGTCTTTCTCTTCCATCTCCATACTTTGAAAAAACAACCAGGTTTATTGGCAGAAGCTTCTGAACACTTAAAACATAAATAACTCATAAATACTCCCTCCATGCCAAATCAAACAAAATTCAGTTGAACTAGAGAATTAGCTAGCTGCTTGCCATTGACTATATTTGTAGGAAGATGGAAGGAGAAAAATAGTTATCTATTTACTTATTTGAGACAATTATTACCTTCTCCATTAAGCTATACAATTTATCTCTCCCCTGCCTTGCCTAGGGGAAGATTAAAAATTTCTAAGGTTTTGGCACTGAGTTTAGCAAATTGTTCCTTGGAGATGGGCAAGTTAAGAGTATCTGCTACAACCAAGCATTCAAACTAGCTGTATTAGTTCGTTACGTTGCTGTAACAAAGTACCATAGAATGAGTGACTTAAACAACAGAAATTATTTTCTCACAGTTCTGGAGGTTAAAAGTCTAATAATCAAGGTGTCAACAGGGTTGATTCCTTCTGAGAGTCGTTAAGGAAAGGATCTATTCCAGGCCTTTTTCCTTGAAGTCATCTTCTCCCTGTGCTTTCACATTATCTTCTATCTGTAAAGATAGACCTAAATTTCTTCATCTTATAAGGACACCAGTCACATTGGATTAGGAGCTATCCCAATTACCTCATTTTCACTTAATTACCTATATAAAGACCCTACCAACAAATATGGGGGATTAGGACTTCAACATATGAAAGAGGGACTGGAGTGGGGGTGGAGGGCCACAAAATCCAGCCTGTTAAGACCATCAAAGCTGGTCTCTTGCACTAGAGTTGCTGAAATATCATCTATTTATTCATAAACTGTTAAAAGTCTGCTAAGTCCTAGATGCTAGATTTACAAAAATTCATATGACATAACCCCTGACTTGAGGGATTCATAGTCTACTAGGGGAAACAAGTAAACGTCAACAGCAGAAATGAGTGTCTTTTCATCCCTTTTGAAACAAATCAAGGCAAATCAGGGTATAAGCAAACAAAATAATAAAAGAAACACCATAAGGAAAATGAGAAGGAATGTTAAAGGAAGTCCAATGGAAATATTACCTTGCAGTCATTTTGCTATCACTTGCCCCTCCTTCTCTTTCCCCAAAATAATGGCATATAGATACTTTCAAAAGCACAAGCTCTACTTTAATTCCTTTAAAGTTTTTTGCATTCTTAACCAGCAGTTTTCCTTTTTCTAGTGTTGGAGAAAAGAGAGAAATGTTAAGAGAAACAAATTTCAAGTGACTCATGGGTTGGGTCCATGTCTTAGGGTGAGTCACTGCCCTTTCAAAAATTGGAATGAGATGTTCAGCCATCAGTGATGTCTGCCAACAGAAGTTCAGATGCTCAATTAGAAACTGATGAGGACAAACAAAGGCCGGGGCGGGGCGGGGGTGGGGGGTTATAATGATAAAATCCAAATAAACACAGTTGATGGTGGTAATACATACTAACAGAGCCATAACAATATAAGCAACAGATCTTGACTACACTACAAAATCCTATCTGTCTCAATCAGAAACTCAGCGGATCTTATACAGCTGCTTTTCCTTGGTTTAAAAATTATAGCAACCAAAGATGAAATAAACAGTTCAGTAAGATCATGTTGATTCACTGGGATAAACATCAATTTGCTTTAGCAGAGGCTGAATTATAAACTTATTTTTCAATGAAGTTTTTAATAATGTTATATGGTAGCATAACTGATGTTGCTTTGCAGCTGAATGTGAAACTAAAATTTAGTACAGCAAAAATTCCTATCTTGGTTCTCTCAAAAGTATTTGCAAGTCCTGTAAGAATGTTTAATCCCTAAAGTAGTTTAAGTATTTCTATTCAATTATGCAGTGTTTCTGAAGAAAGGGCTTATAACAGAAAATTAAATATCTTTGAATTCTGTCACCAATAATCAATTCTTAACTGATAAATCCAAATTTAATAAATCACATTATATTACAATAAATTCTGGAGTTTTATACCTGGTGTCATGAAAAATATCTGCCCTGATTACCATCCAACGACCAGTTCAATGTGATTTCCATGAAGAAGCTGGTCTTTCTGAAGTGCTACCAAAAACTGTATAACATATGTGTAGCTCTCACAGTGGAAAGAACAAGTTTTCCCTTTACTTTTCTTTACATCATCTTTCTTGGACTGTCCTTCCTTTAACCTCAACAAACTATTATCACAGATAAATATCATCTCCAAATAAAACTGTTAAAATTTAAATAACATATACATGATAGAAGAGTTTATTGAAAGGGATCCCTTTATAAAATATTTTAAATAGAAAACATATTAATAGTTAACACAAATCACAGCAAATATAACTAATATTTATCTTCCACTTCTTTCTATGAGGAGAGGAATCATACCTTATATTCCTTTGACAACCACCCACTTCTCCAAGTGTTTTAACACAGCTCAATAACAGAAGCAACATGGCATAATGAAAAGATTTCAAAAAACTGGGAATCCCTAAGGAACCTGACTTTCAAGGCCAGAGGGATTTATTTGAGGACTTCCACAGGACTGGGGAAACAGAGACACCACTCTTGGAGGACACAAACAAAATCTTGCATGCACCAGACCCAGGGGAAAGGAGCAGTGAGCCCACAGGAAACTGAAACAGAGCTGCCTGCTAGTGTTAGAGGGTCTCCTGTGGAGGTGGGGTCATGTGGGTCAGCAGTGGGTCACCGTGGAGACAGGAGCACTGGCAGAAGCAGTCCTGGACTGGTGCCCCTTGGCCTAAGTTCTCTTGGAGGTTACTATTAACCCTGCTATAGAGGTGGCAGACCCCAGAGCTGGGCGGCCTCAGGTCAAACTAACAGGGACAAATCTATCAGCCTTGCCCACTAGGGCAAGATCCAGTCTTTCCCATGGCCAGTCGCTCCCATCAGGAAGCTTACACAGGCCTCTTAGTGTCATCCACCAGAGGGCAGACAGAAGCAAGAAGAACCACGACCCTGCAGCAGCCAGAACGAAAACCACATTGCAGAAGATTTACAAGAATGAAAAAGCAGAAAGTTATGTCCCAGATGAAGGGACAAGAAAAACACCAGAGAAACAACTAAATGAAATATAGATATGCAATCTTCCAGAAAAAGAATTCAGAATTATGATAGTGAAGATAATCCAGGATCTTGGAAACAGAAAGGAGAAGATGCAAGAAATGTTGACCTAGAAGACCTAGAAGAACTAAAGAACAGAGATGAACAATACTCTAGAAGAAATCAACAGCAGAATCACTGAGGCAGCAGAATGCATAAATGCTCTGGAGAATAGAATATTGGAAATCACTGCTGCAGAACAGAATATAGAAAAAAGAACGGAAAAAAAATAAAAATGAAGACGGCCTAAGAGACTTCTGGGACAACATTAAACATACCAACATTCACATTATAGGAGTCCAAGAAGGAAAAGAGAGAAAGGACACAAGAAAATATCTGAAGAGATAATAGCTAGAAGTTTCACGAACCGGGGAAAGGAAAGTCAACCAACTCCAGGAAGTGCAGAGTCCCAGAAAGGATAAACCCAAGGATGAAAACCCAAGACACGCAGTAATCAAAATGATAAAAATTAAAGACAAAGATAAAAAAGAAACAAAGGAAAATGACAACAAACACGGGAACTCCCATAAGATTATTAGCTGATTTCTCAGTAGAAACTCTACAAGTCAAAGGGAATGGCATGATATATTTAAGGTGAGCACAGGGAAAAAGCTATAACCAAGAACACTGTGCCCAGCAAGACTCTTGTTCAGATTTGAAGGAGAAATCAAAAGCTTTCCTGACAAACAAAAGTTGAGAGAATTCAGCACCACCAAACCAGCTTTACAAATGCTAAACGAACTTCTCTAGGCAGGAAACACAGGAGAAGGGTCTTCACAAAATAAACTCAAAACAATTAGGAAATGGTAATAGGCCCAAACATACAGATAATTATCTTAAATGTAAATGCATTACGTGCACCAACCAAAAGACACATGCTGGCTCGGTGGACGAAAACATGCACGTATGCACTTCCACTTACCACATCACTCTGCTTGACCCCCCAAATTTTATGTAATTATTTTATGCTGTTAGGTTAATCATGTTGTCATTATAGTTTGCAATTGTAATTATGTTTTATTTGTTGTCTGGCCATTGATTGTGAAAACTGATAAACATCTTTTACTACTGTGATTATGTAATTATTATTCTCTCAATACCATTGTATCATGATTGGCCAGCAGAAAATAATAGAATTCTGTATCACTAAAGCTACCATTTAATAGGAAAACCTGTAATCACTTTCTAAAATCTAAATGCATATCAGAATTACCTTGTTAAGTTTTTGAAAAACACAAATGCCCAGCTATTGCTTTTTCTGCAAACCTCCAAATGTGTTTCTATTGAACAGTCAAGTTTAAAAACAACTGGATTATATGATGACCTTTTACTTTTATCTAGTTTATTTTTTGTATTCCATATTTAGTACTCCCATTTCACTTAGTTTATGTTTTCCAATTTCCTCATCTTTTTGTTGTTGCTGTACTTTCTCAAGCCTTTATCAAGCATAGTAGAAAATCTTTGTATACATATACATATAAATAGTATGTACAATATGTAGATTTTAGAAAATTTGTGAATTTTTGCCTAACTAAAAGGTTTGACATTTTTATTCCACTTGTTTGACTTATATATTCACTAAAACTTTGATATAGTTCCATGTATTTTGGCATCTTTACTTTTATCTAGTTTATTTTTTGTATTCCATATTTAGTACTCCCATTTCACTTAGTTTATGTTTTCCAATTTCCTCATCTTTTTGTTGTTGCTGTACTTTCTCAAGCCTTTATCAATCATAGTAGAAAATCTTTGTATACATATACATATAAATAGTATGTACAATATGTAGATTTTAGAAAATTTGTGAATTTTTGCCTAACTAAAAGGTTTGACATTTTTATTCCACTTGTTTGACTTATATATTCACTAAAACTTTGATATAGTTCCATGTATTTTGGCATCTAGTATTACTGCTCAAAGTCTAGAAAATTTATTACCTTATGATTTTTTAAAAAAAATTGAATGAAGCTTGAAACTTCTAATACAATTCTGAGAATATGAAGAAACACTATGTTGTTAAAAAAAAAAAAACAGGAAATTAACATGTGATACAGTATTAACTAAAGCACAGATTTTATTCAAATTTCACACATATACACAAACACACACAAAGAGCCCAAAAAACCTATACCCACCTTCCAGCAAGTTACTTAAACTTTCCTCCCCTGTGAAAAGTGAGTAATAACATCTGTATTACAAGAATGTTCTAGGGATTAAATATAAATAAAGCACTGGCACATCACTGATGATCAATAACCATAGCTCTATCACTAACACAATATTCTCAGTTGGACATTCCGCCTTTCATTCAACTGAACAAAATGCATTTTAGGATCTGTGGAGAGCGGGGTAAGGGACTAGGATGGAATTGGGACAGAAGTTTCATTAGCTTCTAACACCCTCCAGTTATAATACTTCGATCTTTATTTGTTCTTCACTGATGAACTTTCTGATTTACCAGCCTTATCTACTGCCACTGCCTCCAATTATTCCAACACCAGTTTATTCCTTAACCCCCTTTACAATATATATTTGGTTCTCATCATATACTCTCCATGACCTCAAAAATGACAATTCTATCAGTTCTGTCTCAGTTCGCATTCTTTCTCTTTAACCTTGCCACAAGGATCTTCCTTTCTGAAACCCTACAAAGAAGACTTCACTGACTTCAATACTCTATTTCTATCATCCATGTAACCCATTCTTCTGATTTTCTGTACTCCTCTAATAGTCTATTTGATTTGCATATTTCTACCTTTCATACATAATGGATGTGTCTCCTCTCACCCGTTTCTATAATACTTCCACCTTCCACCCCACTCCTTTATCCAAACTCACTCACAGTTTCATAATTTCCCAAAATAGTCTCTCCCTCTTCAGTTCAGTTCAGTTGCTCAGTCGTGTTCGACTCTTTGCGACCCCATGAATCTCAGCACACCAGGCCTCCCTGTCCATCACCAGCTCCCGGAGTTCACTCAGACTCACGTTCATTGAGTCCGTGATGCCATCCAGCCATCTCATCCTCTGTCGCCCCCTTCTCCTCCTGCCCCCAATCCCTGCCAGCACCAGAGTCTTTTCCAATCAGTCAACTCTTCACATGAGGTGGCCAAAGTACTGGAGTTTCAGCTTTAGCATCATTCCTTCCAAACAAATCCCAGGGCTGATCTCCTTTAGAATGGACTGGTTGGATCTCCTTGCAGTCCAAGGGACTCTCAAGAGTCTTCTCCAACACCACAGTTCAAAAGCATCAATTCTTCGGTGCTCGGCTTTCTTCACAGTCCAACTCTCACATCCATATATGACCACAGGAAAAACCAGCCTTGACTAGACGGACCTCAGTCGGCAAAGTAATGTCTCTGCTTTTGAATATGCTATCTAGGTTGGTCATAACTTTTCTTCCAAGGACTAAGAGTCTTTTAATTTCATGGCTGCAGTCACCATCTGCAGTGATTTTTGGAGCCCCAAAGTCTGACACTGTTTCCACTGTTTCCCCATCTACTTCCCATGAAGTGATGGGACCAGATGCCAAGATCTTTGTTTTCTGAATGTTGCGCTTTAAGCCAACTTTTTCACTCTCCTCTTTCACTTTCATCAAGATTAGGTCTTGGTGCCTTCATTGCCAAGAATCCAGTTTCGATCCTTAGTTGGAGAACTATATCTCACAAGCTGTGCACATGGCCAAAAAAAAAAAAAAGAAGAAAACTTCAAAGATAAATAAGACAGTGTCAACAAGACTAACATACTAGCAATCAGATCCCAGAAAAAGGAAAGATAAAAAAGAGGAAGAAAAACTACTTAAAATAATGGGGAAATGTTACCCAAATTTTATGAAAAACAGCTTATAGATTCTAAAAGCTCAGCAAACCCCCCAACTGGACAAACACAAAGAAAAAATACACTTAGGCACATTATAATAAAAAAGCTGAAAATCAAAGATAAAAAGAAAATCTTAAAAGTATTAAGAAAAAAGAGACCAAAAAAGAAAAAATAGACATATTATTAAAAAGAGAACATTGACATGGATGATGGTAGACTACTTACTAGAAACAATGAAGATAATAATATCAATTTTACATAAAAAGTAAAAGTCACTCAGTCGTGTCCAACTCTTTGTAACCCCATGGACTGTATGCATAGTCCATGGAATTCTCCAGGCAAGAATACTGGAGTGGGTAGTTTATCACTTTTCCAGTCAATCTTCCTGACCCAGGAATAGAACCAAGGTCTCCTCTGTTGCAGGTGGATTCTTTAGCAACTGAGCTATCAGGAGAAGCCCTGAGAAGTTCAGTTTTATATAAGTTCTGTCAAAAAAGTGTATACTCATCCGACCACTGCAATAATCCAAGGAATTGAAATAAAAGGCAAAAAAAAAAAAACTTGAAAAGAAGAAAAAGAAACTAAAACTGTGTCCAGTCACAGACACTATAAATGTTAAGTTGGAAATTCTTAGGAATCTGACAAAACTACAGTAGAACTAATAAGTGATTTCATCAACATCATAGGCTAAAAAAATCAATTTTTATACAATCTATAATGTAGCATTTCTACACACAAGCAGCAAAAAATTTTAAATGAAATTTAAAGACAATTCAATTTACAACTGCATCCAAAAACATAAAATATTCCGGAATACATTTAGCAAAAGCGTGTGCTACCTCTATACTCAAAACTGCAAAATAACCTGAGATAAAAATTAAAGACCTAAATAAGTGGAGGAATATGCCATGCTCATTGAAATGGAAAATTTATTATTTTTAAAAGATTAATTCTCCACAAATTGATCTATAACTTCAAAACAATCTGAGTTATAACTCCTACAAGTATTTTTGTAGGCACTGATAAGCTAATTCTAAATGTATATAGAAGGTGAAAAGTAACAACCAAAACAATCTCCCCACCCCTGGTTTTTGTTTGTTTCCTTACTTTTTTGGTCTCACCTTGCAGGAGGTGCAAGGTGCAAGGGCAGAATTCTAACCACTGGACTGCCAGGGAATCCTCCAAAACAATCTTTAGAAAGAGGACAAAGTCGGTAGTCTTACACCACCTTATTTCAAAACCTACTATAAAGCTACAATAATCAAGATAGTGTGACAATAGCATAAAGATAGACAAATATCAATGGAAGATAGTCCATAAATATACTTACATAATTAATTAATATTCAACATGAGCAACACATCAACAAAATGAGAATAAATGTAAAATCTTTTCTACTTGATACTGGAACAACGGTATGTGTGAAGGAAAAGTGACCCTCAACTCCTATCTCATCATTCACAAAAATTAATTTGTTACAGATCATAGACCTAGCAATAACCACTAAAACTGCAAACCTAGAAAGATCCACAAGAATATTTCTACAAGAATATTCCCTGGTGGTCCAAAGTTAGTACCCTACACTTTCGCTGCTGAGGTGGGGATTCAATCCCCAAATCCGGGTGGCATGGCCAAATAAATCAATCAATCATGTAAAACTGAATTAAGGTGGTTTATAAAAATCAGAAAGAAAAATATCAACCTTTGAGTATGTGTACTGCAGGGGGGACTTAAAGAGGCAAGACGGAACTCACTGGAATAGTAGAAATGCTCTTTATCTTGGTAAGAGTGTGATATGCAGGTATTATCATTGTTGTTCAGTCACTCAGTTGTGTCCGAATCTTTAGGACCCCAAGGACTGCAGCACACCAGGCATCCCTGTCCTTCACCATCTCCAGAAGTTGACCCAATTTCACGTTCATTAAATTGGTGATATACACAGGTATATCCATTTGAAAAATCCCATCACATTGTACACTTAAGGTTCTATATTCACTGTATGTAATTTTTACCTTAAAAAACTGTTAACATATATTAAACTCTGGTTGGTAAGTTTGCTTTTTATGGTGGTATGGTTGAGCAATTCTGAAGCTATTCTAAGTGTATTCTAAGCATAGGTATTTGAATAATTATATATTATAGATACAGAGAGGAAAAGACTGGAATGTATCCTGTGGGACTTAATTGAATTGAAACTATCAGCATAAGTTCATGGTTCTATGTACATGGTTCTATATACAGAGAGAGAGAAGTTTGTTTATGTACATATTTGTGTGTGTATGTGAGTGTGTGTTAACACTACCAATAAGAGGGCCTCTAAGCAATGACACACATGTAACAACAAGCGCATCTCAGATACTGGTTTCTAAATACCATTCTTTACTAAAAAGCCAGGGCTTCTTGGAGAACAGGCTGACTCCTGGCTTGGATCAGTAAAAGCACAAAATGATCCTATAATACCTTGTGCTGAAAATTAAGGAACTACATAAATCACTTCATAGAGGCAAGGAGTCAATTGGAAGAGTCCCCACTAATCACAAGGACACTAATCATAAAGGACAATTGATAAAAATCAATTGATGTTAAATATAGCAGGTCAAAATTACATGATGGCCAAGTAATTCTCACAAAATATGTCTCCACCTTTCAGGGGAGAGAGCTGGTGGGCACCACCTTGTTCAACTTATCTATGTCAATATCACTGCCTTGTGGCATATTGACACCATGTGCTTCCAGATGTGATGCACTGGGAAGGACATGTCACCTTAACCTTGCCAAAAATGCATGGCCTGAAATTAATCACACCCAGACAGAGAAGAATTCTACAAAACAACTGACTTGTTCTCTTAAGAAATGTTAAGGGTAAGCAAGACAAGGTAAAACTGAAAAACACTTTCAGCTTAAAGGATGCCAAAGAGACTTGACAACTTATGGCTACACCTGATGACTGGATTAATATATAAGACAAACACAAAGAAAAAAACAGTAGACATAAGGGATATTACTGAGCCAAGAGATGAAACTTGAATATGAACTGTGGATTAGATGATTGTGCTATGCTCATACTCAGTCATGTCTGCCTCTTTGTGACTCTATGGACTGTAGCCTGCCAGGCTCCACTGTCTATGGGATTTTTCAGGCAAGAATACTGAAGTGGGTTGTCGTTTCCTCCTCCAGCAGACCGTCCCAACCCAGGGATCAAGCCCACTGAATCATTGGGAAAGCCCCAAAGTGCTATAGTAGTGTTACATTTGGGTTTGGTAAAGAATCCACCTGCGATGCAGGAGATGAGCTGGGTTGG